>JAUMHA010219934.1:0-15755 GCA_032359765.1 Saxidomus gigantea | reverse complement strand
CATTGGCTATAATAGAAGGTCATCAATAGCAGAAAGGGTCAATTTTGACCTGGTGCTCATGATTTTCCTCTATATGATCCTATGTTAAATCAAGAGACCCCAGGGCAGGGTCAATTTTGACCCGGAGGGTCATGATTTTAACAATCTTAATATAGGGTCACCAGGTAATGCCACATGCTAAATATCTAAGCTCTATGTCTTGTGGTTTCAGAGAAGAAGATTTTTTTTCCTACATAAGCCTATGCAAAAACAAGTGATCCTGGACGGGTCAATTTTGACCCGTGGGTCATAATTTGAACAGTTAAGGTAGAAAACCACTAGGTTATGCCACATGTTAAATATCTTAGCTCTAGGCCTTGTGGTTTCAGAGTAAAAGATTGTTAAAGTTTTTCCTATATAAGCCTATGTAAAAACAAGTGACCACCCGAGGAGATTCAATTTTAATCCAGGGGCCATAATTTGATCTCAGTAGATGTCCACTAGGTAATGCTACAAACTAAATATATAAGCTCTAGGCCTTGTGGTCTCAGAGAATATTTTTAACGATTTTTCCTATTTGCTGCCATGGCAACCAGATATCTACATGGAACGGAATTCTTTGAACAATTTTGGTAAAGCTTCATGCAAGGAACAGCCCTGCCAAGTTTCATCAACACTGATTAGAATTAGTGAAGACATTTAGTTGCTAGAGTGTATACACGGTTAAATATTGCAATGTTTGTTAAATCAAGTGCCATAACTCTAGAAGAACTAATACGAGCAAGCCCATAATTGAACTTATCTGAGATCTAACGGTCATTCACATTCTCTGTAAATATGATGAGGACTAGTGAAGAATAATTGAAGGTGATAGAGTGTAAACACAGTTATATATTGCAATTTTGTTAAATCAAGGGCCACAACTATGGAAGAACTAATCTGATCAAGCCCATTATTGAAATCATCCGATAACTTATTGTCATACACAGTCTCTGTAAATAAAACTAGAACTTTCACTGAAGGGGATGAATATTCCCTGAACACCCCACTGACACAATATATAAAATTTATGTAATATTTGACGCTTTAATTATTAGACCTGCACAACTTAAGGCTTCTGTGAAGTATAATCAAATTCTGACCAGGGGTTTTGGAGATTAAAAGCGCACACGATTTTACTATCTCAAGCCCCTGTGACCTTTGACCTAGTGACCCGAAACATGGACCATGCATAACTATCAGCTACTTTATTGTTCTCTGTATTGTTCTTTTGGTCACATACGAGAAAACTAGCCAGATAAGAGCTTACGAAATGAATGGCATCAAAGAGTATTTACTGTCACATGTACCTATCGTTCCTATAGCCACCTAAGTATCCAAATGTAAGCACGGACGGACGGACGGACGACGGACGATGGTCATTCAACGATCCTAAAAGCTCACCATGACCTCTTCGTGGTCAGTTGAGCTACAAAGAAAAATATAATTTTAGTAACAGTGACCTTGACCTTCAACCCAGTGACCCTAAATGCAAACTAAGCTTCCTCTGCATACTAACTACCTACACACGAAGTTTCATTGCAATTGGTCACTCCTAAATAGAGTTACTGAACAGAAATCAATTTTCTTTTTTCAGTAAGAGTGACCTTGACCTTGACCATAGTGACCCCAAATGCCACCACAAGCTTCCTCTACGCAAGCTACCTACACATAATGATATAAGACAACTATTTTAAATCTCTACCTTGAACGGTTACTATGAAAAAGTGGATTTTAACAAAAAACTTAACCGAAATTCTGACTAAAAAAGGGGCATAACGTTGACTAAATGAAGTCAAGAGTTATGAAACTGGTCCCTCTTGTTGCTACTATGATGTCAGACAACTATATGAGGTTTCAAAGCTCTACCTTGAATGGTTACTGAGAAAAAGTGGACTTTATATAAAGTTTAACAATAAAAGCTGAACCAAATACAATGTATACGACGCATGACGGAGGACGATGATAGACGCCGAGGAAGCTATGACATTAGCTCTTCTGTCTGAAACAGATGAGCTGAAAAAGGGATCATCTACAAGTTCCAGGCAGCCTTCTGAGCAAAACTGGTGAAAGTTGAATGGAAATTATGAACTGTAAGGCGTTATCAAGAAAAAACTAACAAAAGTCACAGTGACTTTAACCTTTGACAACAATAGAGATCATCTTCATGTTACAGACAACCTTCTTAGCAAGTTTGGTGAAATTTAAAAGAAAATTGTGATCTCTGTTAAAAAAATCTGAACAATCAATTTATCATCAGGTCATGACAGAACGCGACGTTTTTCTTTTTTGTGTCTATTATTGCAGAAATTCAGCCTAAACGGAAAACAAAGATCGACCATTAGTAAATGCAAATAGCGTATAGCATGCAAACGCATGCAAGAGCGTTCAATACAGTCAATACGTTATTTTGGATACCAATCCTATCGAATTTGCATGCGAATATTCGAATGTATTCGAATATGCTATACGAATTTTCGAATATCAATATCGTTCCCATTCTTATTTCGTAGTGATTTTTGCAAATGTGCTTTTACTCAGATGAACAAAGATTTTTTTCATAATGTGGAGATCACTATCTGAGTATTACATTAAGTAATTTTAAATGCAAGACTTACACTGAACATCAACCGTAATGGACACATTTCTAGCTACAGGTGTGAGCCCAATCTGTGTTGACTGACAAATACAAGATCCTGCGTCACTTCTAGATGATGTCCATGTAACGTTCCTTGTAATTCTTGCACTAGTTGTTCCAGCATCTGTTTCTGATCCACCATTACAAAACCATTTCAGTGTTGGGAGTGGACTACCACCAGTATCGTAGCAGGTGAGTTTACCTTGTTTGCTGACTATAACCTTATACGTACTGCCCTCTTCAATAGTTGGCCCGGCTGATAAATCTGTTTGAAATTTGACAAGTTTCATCTTAATTATCTATAATTAATACAGAACCGAAATGAAGGCCAATGTGGAGCAAGTTTTGTTTCATAATCTCAACATCTATGATTTAATGTTCCCGAGTGCTGTAATAGTACTCTAATAGTACTACAGTAAATGTACTGTAAAGCAAGTTAAGTGGTTCAAATAAGCTGCTGACTTGAACAATTTCCTTTTCATTCAAACAACTAAATGCAAATTCTGCAACAGTGCATCTATGTCTTCATGGGAATTGTAAGAAACAAAAGGCCTGCAAGTGCAATGGACCTGAACTATTTTCTGTTGTGTTTTTAAGAGAAGTTAATAAAAGGATGCCTTGCTGCAAGTCAGATTTGTTCATGAGAAGAAACCGTCTGAAGATTTATCTAATTTTAGTAACAGAGTGCAATGGACCATATGAAAGGGACCTTCAGAATTCTTGGGTTTCCCAAAAGAGTAAGATTATACAAATTTATGCTAGTTCGATTACAGAGAAAGCTCCGTGGCCTATTGAATCGCTCTCAAACACTCTAGATGTCATCATGTTAGCAAGAGAGACGCAGCGAGTTTTCAATTGCTGCTACCCATTTGCAGCTGGGTTGACTGAGGATCGTACTGTGGCATCAGGGTCTTTACCGAAGGAAACACCTCGTGCTTGGGGTGGGATTCAAACCAGACCCTCCAATTCTGGAGGCGAACACCCTTACCACTGTTAGAAAGAGTTAATGCTGAGATGTTACAGAGTAAGTTTGTTGATATTATATCCATTGGTCACAAGAAGAAACTACTTTACTTTTTTTTATAGTTTTAGTAACATTAATGGCCCTAAATGCAGTTGACAAGACCATTTCTTTGTTTTCTAAGGACCTCCTTGTTTTGTAATGCTAATTTTATAAACAACTAATCCAAAGCCTGACAATTTGAACCGATATTTCGCATGAAAAGTAGATCGGGTGTCGCTGTAAGTAGTTGGAGACTGTGTTTGCAATCTCGGCTTTAAATGGATTGCAAGTAATTTCCGTTGCCTAATATACGTGTTAATGCTGCAAATTACTAATGGAGACAAAATTCACGATATTCTAATTACTACGTCATCAGGCAGTTTTGGCATACTCTAATGTATGTCATGGAAATTACACTTAATCGTATAGAGTTTGTGGATCCGACAGTGCATATATTTTCAAAGAGGGATACTTATACACAAGTCTTTGGACTTGAAGAAGCTGCAGCGACTGTCTAAACACACCGCAGTCTGCAATAGAGCAACTAGCAATAAAAACTTTATTAATTATCTCCTGAACTCAAATATCAGCCAGCAATTACAAGATATATCTTTTAAATAAGAGTGACAAGATGGCCCTATATCGCTACAATTGGCTATAATACAAGGTCATCAATAGCAGAAATGCTAAATTTTGACCTTGGGGTCATGATTAAAACAATCGTAGTAGAGGTCAACTAGACATGCCAAATATTTAAGCTCTAGGCCTTGTGTTTTCAGAGATAAAGATTTTTAAAGTTTAAATTTCCTATAAGTCTGTGTAAAATCAAGAGACCCGGTGGTCATGATTTGAACAATCTTGGTAGAGGTTCACTAGGCAATGTCACATGCTTCCTACATAAGCCTATGCAAAACAAGTGACTCCCGGGCGGGGTCAATTTTTACCAAAGGGTCATAATTTGTACAATCTTGGTAGAGATTCACTAGGTTATTCCACATGCTAAATATCTAAATTCTAGGCCTTAGGGTTTCAGAAAAAAAAAGATTTTTTAATTTGTTCCTATACATGTATAAGCCTATGTAAAAACAATTGACCCCAATGGATCAGGTGGAAGGATCATACCTTTGCGGTTTTGTTCGTAATCTTTAATAAACCAATGTACCAATGTCTTTATCTATACATTTTAAGACTGGTATCATAATAAATTCATTTTTCTTTGTTCAAAGCTCTTTACCATATGCAAGGTTCCCAACACACGCCATATGAAAACATCCATGTCGCTCTAAAAAACAAATTTGAAAGAAATGGTTGTACGGAGCGACATGGTTGTTTTCATATAGAGTGTGTTGAGAACATTGTCTATGGTAAAGAGCTATGGTGTGAAGGTGATGTACGAGATGGTGGGGATGTGGAGGTGGTTGGGTGGTGTACGAGATGGTGGGGATGTGGAGGTGCTTGGGTGGTGTTCAAGATGGTGAGGATGTGGAGGTCGTGGGTTGGTGTTAAAGATGGTGGGGCATATGGAGGTGGTGGGGTAGTGTGCGAAATGGTGGGATGTAAAGGTGGTGGGGTGATGTTCAAGATGGTGAGGATGTGAAGGTGGTGGGTTGGTGTTAATGATGGTGTGGGTGTGGAGGTTGTGGGTTGGTGTACAAGATGGCGGGGATATGGAGGATGAGGGATGGTGTTCAAGATTGGGGGGATGTGAAGGTGGTAGGATGGTGTACGTGATGGTGGATATGTAGAGGTGATGGGGTGGTGTACAAGATGTTGGGGTTGTTAAGGTGGTGGGGTGGTGTACGAGATGGTGGGGATGTGACAGTGGTGTACATGGTGTTGGGGATGTGAAGGTAGTGGGCCGGTGCATGAGATGGTGGGGATGTGAATTAAGGTGGAGAGACGGTTGGGGTGTGATGGTGGTGAACGAGATGGTGGGGATGTATAAGTGGTGTACGAGATGGTTGGGATTTGAAGGTGGTGGGTTGGTGTACGAGTGAAGGTGGTGTACAATATAGTATTAATGTAAAGGTGGTGTACGAGATGGCGGGGATGTGAAAATTGTGAACAAGATGGCTGGGATGTTAAGGTGGTGTACGAGATTGCGGGGATGTGAAGGTGGTGTACGAGATGGTTGGGATGTGAAGGTGATGGGGTGGTGTACGAGATGTTGAGAATGTGAAGGTGGTGGAGTGGTGTACAAGGTAGTTGGGTGGTGCACGACATGGTGAGGATGTGAAGATGGTGGGTTTGTGTACAAGGTTAGGATGTGGAGGTGTTGGGTTGGTGTACAAGATGGCGGGGATGTGGAGGTGTCGGGGTGGTGTACAAGATGGTTGAGATGTGGATGTTGTTGGTTGATGTACAAGATGGTGGGGATTTGAAAGTGGTAGGGTGATGTACGAGATGATGGGGATGTAGAGGTGGTGGAGTGGTGTACAAGATGTTTGAGTTGCGAAGGTGGTGGGGTGCTGTACGAGATGGTGGGGATGTAATGGTGGTGTACAAGATGGTGGGGATTTGAAGGTGGTGAACGAGATGCTGGGGCTGTGAAGGTGGGAGGGGGTGTACAAGATGGTGGGGATATGAAGGTGGTACGGGGGGGGGTACAAGTTGATGGGGGTCTGAAGGTGATAGAGGGAGTGAACGAGATGGTGGGGATGTGAAGGTGGTGGTGGGGTGTACAAGATGGTGGGGCTGTAAAGGTGGTGGGGTGGTGTACAAGATTGTGGGGATGTGAAGGTGGTGTATGAGATGGTGGGGATTTGAAGGTGGTGTACGAGATGGTAAGGATGTGATGGTGGTAGGGTGGTGTACAAGATGGTGAAGATGTAAAGGTGGTGGGGGTGAACAAGATGGTGAGGATGTGAAGGTGGTGGGTTGGCGCTATATACATTAGTGTACATCTTTTTACATGTAAATTCCTATCAAAAGTGTCGGTAGAACGGAGATGAAATAATTTTAATAACACATGTATACCATATCTGTAAACAAACAGTGCTTGACCCTGAAAATTTAGTAGGCCATGATGTGAACTAAAGATAAAATATTGCATTTGCTTTCTTTAATAATTTCTGGTCGGACATCGTTGTTATAGGAGTTTTACGTCAGTTTCAACCGCATTTTTGGTAATTTCACAGGCGGGCATTTTACCTAACAATCATTCCTGGGAAGAGCCAGTACGAGACTCCTTTTCTTCTTATGAACTGCCAATTGAAACTTTCTGACATAAAAAGACATGGTCGGTAGCAGGACTCTAAAACATGGCTCTCAATCTATGAGAGGAACGTTACAGTGATTTCAAGTCAGCACCTCTAACCACCCGACCATGGAGGCAGATCTGGTTGGACATCATTATGAAATAATGACCTGTATCAACTGTTTTATGATGTTAACATAATTATGTCCATTACGGAAGCATAATAAATGTAACACCACTTAATTTTCAAGTTTCTTGAAATAATAGAGGATTTCATGGAAAGAGCTGATTAGGTCGTGTTACGTAAACTCAGCTGGTTACATACAATTTAAAAACACTACATTAATTATACTTCGTCAAAACGTCTAAAGCATAGCTATGTTATACCTTGCATTTTAAACAATATGGTGTGTTACTATATAATGAACTGCAGTTGCGATTAAAATAAACGGATAGTAACCAAAATCAAGTACTTTGACCTACTGACTCCAAAATAAAGACTGGTCATGAACTGGACATGAGCAATATCACTTGCAAGTTTGAACATTTTTAAGCAACAGCACACTGTACAGTTGTTGAAACAGCAGACATAAGCAATCTTAAAACGGTATTTATTTACCCACTCCCTACCTAACTAAGCCCTTTATGTGGAGTGGACCTGAATCTTTTCTTGTCATCAAAAGAGGTCAGTGTAAGGACGCAAATGAACAACTTACAGTAGGTGATATTACAAGCATTGATTCATCTGAAGCAGCCGTTTAACGATTTTTTGTGTGTGTAAAATATACCTATGTGTGCAGAGGAGCGTAACCATTCCCTGTTTTTAAAAAGAAAGGAATCAATATAGGAATGCTACAAAACCAGATTGACAATTTTCCAACAAATGGTTCATGAGAAGCTACTATTTTTAAAAAATCTATTTTTAGTAATAGCATCCTTTGGTAAAGTTTTATGAGATTTAATATCATGTAATTCCTATGATTTTATAATTAGGGACACTGCTGGCTCATGAGAAAAAGCCATTTAAAGACTTTCTTTTTTATTAACAGAGGCCCCTGTGTGAAGTGGACCAAATCCATTTCCTACTGTTAATAAGGAGTGAATGCAAGGCTGCTTGGGCAAGTTTAGTGACTTTCCAACTCTTGCTCCAAGAGAAAAAGCCCTTTTCAGAGTTTTCTATTTTAGTAGCAGTGGCCCCTGTGCGCAGTACACCTGAACAATTTTTTTATTTCTAAAAGAGGTTTATGAAAGGATGCTACAGAGCAAGTTTGGTTACTTCCCCTGTAACATGCAGTTCATGAAATCATGAACATTTCATGCCGTTCAAGAACATCTCATGAACTGGATTTAGTATGTTCTTGATTGGTGTTCATGAACTTTTTGACATGAACTGCTCCTAAAAAGAATTCATGAACAGTTCATGAACTACTGAACAATCACAGAGTTCTTGAATTATCTGTAATCTGATGTTATGGGACAATCCCTAATATTTCATGAACCATAAGCATTATGGAACAGTTCATGAACTACTTAATAATTGGGACTGACGAATCTCATAGCATGTAAATATTATGCGCACCAACTTGGGAATTTTACTTTTGGAATAAGAAAGTGCTTTTTTGGCAAAAGTAAGTGGCTTCATGTCTTTTCTGGCAAAAGTGATTGAATTTAAGAATTGGGACTGAGGAATCTCACAGCGTGTACATATTATGTGCATCAACCTGTTGACAGATTGTTTGTGGGCTTCGATAGCTTAGTGGTTAGGGTGTTCGCCTCCCGAACGGGAGGTCCTCGGTTCAAATCCCAGCCGGAGCACGAGGTGTGTCCTTAGGCAAAGACACTGATACCACACATGCCTCAGTCTACCCAGCTGTAAATGGGTAAGAGCAATGAAAAACTGGCTGCCTCTCGAGAGAGAGCGTGATTACATCTGATATGATTGTTCGAGAGCGTTTAAATAAGCTACGGAGCTTTCTTCGTAATCGAACTAAAATGAATTCGTATAAACTACAAGTTTTCTCGACTTTTCCTACACGTCTGCTAATACCAGTTATGTTTTAATTGGTTAATTGTCTAGCAACAGGTGGAGGTATACTAAACTAGAATTTGTCAACATGAAAATTATGAAATCTTGATGAAATCAACTTCTGTTTTGCATCCTACTTTATTACAATTCACATCGTATTGCAAAAATATGCTTTGGTCATGAACTAGTCATGAACAATTCAATTGCCTTTGCATTAAGTTCATTGTTCCTCTCTCTTTTGAGATTGTTTTGGAATTGTTGTCTGTCCGCTTGTCCGTCTGTTAAAATTGTTTCTGTTCAGCATCTCTTGAACCGTTTGAGTTACCTTTTCAAGAACTTAGGTTGGTTAGTAATTTTTAGAATTTAATAGTTCATTTACTCAGGTTTATGAACTGTTCATAACAGGTCCTGAAGTGCAAATGAGACATTGAAATTATATATTCAAGAACAGGAAGGGAAAATGTTTGCTTTGAAAAGTTCATAAACTGTTAATGATAAGTTTAAAGACATTTGTCCTTGAAAAATCTTTCAAACATTCATGATCACAACTGTTCATGAACTTCATTTGTAAGAACTGATGAAGGATTTGTCTCATTTGCAGTTCAAGGCATTTCTTGAATTGTTCATGAACAGTAACAGTTCATTTCGCAGGGGGTTCTAGCTGTTGGCTTCACCTATTGTTGTCACAGTCCTACAATTTGGACATTATTTGTGCAGATCATTGCACAGACGACGAGGGGCATAATACAATGCATCTCTTCAGCAAGTAACATTTATGTTTATTTTGCTATGAAAATAGCAAAATAATGTGAAAGGAAAATATACATACATGGCCAATGTCATGTTATCCGACATTGAACAACTTTGGATAAATAGTTTCATTCCTGATGGTACAACTCATTCTGAGCTTACACTACTGCATAAACAGAAATAATACCAAAGTACTTATTGAGCATACTTTTAGCAGCAGTCGATTTGGTCAAGTTGCACTGTTTAATTGTTTATTGCTATGACTTTAATATATACATATTTGCACTGATTTTGTTCTACAATCATCTTACAAAACGTTTTCTTATTCTTTAAATCATATTCAAACAAATTATTTTTAATTTATTATTTACTCACATTTAACATTCAGTCGCACCCTATTTGACGTGAAGATTCTAGCAGAATTGTTGGCATTACAGAACACGGTCATTCCATTGTCATTTCTACCTGGTGTATAACTGAGTGTGCTTGTCACAACTGTGAGATTATTACCACTAGGTGTTGATACTGACGTTGAAAATGTAGTTATGTTTATATCATCTGACTTATCGGACGCGGTTCGTTGATCCTTGTACCACCATACAACAGGAGCTTGTAGACCACCAGACGTGACACATACAAATGCCTGCATGGTATTCTCTACAATGTCCACCACACTTCCAGATGGACTTGTCATAGTAACACTTTGTATTGGAACTGTAAAATATTGATATAGTGGTTAAATTTAAATTCCAAAACATTGACTTATATAAAATTAATGTATCATATACACATTTAATGCTTGTTCAGAAGAAATAACAAGCAACATGAAGCCCTCCAGACAAAATACTTGAAAAGCAGCTTTTTTCATATTTCAACTCACAATATTTAAAGTGATATCACTGTTCAAAATGCCATCATAATTTTAATTCTAAAAATTGCCTATGATTCTTTTCTATAGTTAATCGGGGTGCTTAAATATGATTAGAGCACTCAAGAAAGTAGGCCAAGTTCTAACTCCTTCAGACTTTTCAAATCTACTCCCGGGACTCTTTTGTTGCATAAAACATAGAAAAGAAGTAATATCCATACAGTTTTGATTAACAAGAGGGGTAAGATGGTTCTATATCGCTCATCTGAGACCTTCTTATGACCAAACTTCAACCCTAAACTATATATCATATTATACACAAACATTTTGTTTGATCTTGAGAAGACAATCCTTCCTACCAATGTACATGATTGGCTATAAAATGTGACTTCTAGAGTACCAACAACATTTTCCACGGATTTGACCTGGTGACCTAGATTTTAATCCCAAATCAAACATATTCAAACTCAACCTAGATACTATCCTGGCTGTCATTTTGACCTAGTTTCATGAAAAGTCAGTGACAAAATGCAGCCTCTATTGTATTCACAAAGTAAGTGTGAACAGACGACAGACAGAAAGATGATGGACACCAGGTGATCACAATAGCTGCCCTTGAGCTCAGTTGAGCTAATGAAATATAAATTGTGTCAGTTAAGCCTAAGTATATACTACACATTAATATGCTTTGAAACATCGGGAAACTTCCGGACTGACTGTTGTTTTGCTTCCTGGAGTCAAAAAATGAATGAAAGCATACGTCATCACACTGACGTCATGACTCTGCGAGAAAACATTGTTTACTTTGAAATACTTTCATTGTATTGGTACACATTTAAAACAATTGTCTTCTGCATGTTATCACATACATTTTCAATATGAGATGATTAAACTGAAATCAAGTTTGTATGATATAGTTATGTATGATAGCTTATTAGCTTGAATGGTGGTACAAATGAGGAAGGTGAATTCCAACACCCATTATTTGTGACTGATTACACATTATCTTCGAACTTAAAAGGGTCCGTGTTAGTTAACTAGTTAAATATAACTTTGGCTTATAAGAATTGAAATGATTTATGGCTTCGAGTGCTTTATCGAAATTAAAGCATTTCCCGTTGGTAATTTACTCGGACTTCGCTAACGTCAATTATTCCGCCTGGCGAATCACCGCGTATGCTTCCATTTCAATGAAGGACACCAAGCCATAGATTATTTCTTAAATTTAATAAGACATTAATCACTGATTTTTACTCCTAAACAAGAGGGCCAAGATCGCCCTAAATTGCTGACCTGGCTATCATTGACTATAATACAATGTCAACAATTGTGTCAATTTTAACCTGAGGGTCCTGACTTAAACAATCTTCATAGAGGTCCATTCCAAATATCTAAGCTCTGGGCCTTGTGGTTCTAGACAATTGTTTTTTAAAGTTTTCTATTTATCAGCATTATGTGAAATCCAGTGACCCCCCTGTGGATAAAATTTTCACCTGGGGGTCATGATTTGAACAATCTTGTCAGAGGTCAAATAGGCAATGCTAAATGCAAAATATCTAATATCAAGGCCTTGTTTTTTCAGAGAAGAATATTTTTAAAGAATTCCTATCGTAGAAATCAAGTGACCACCAAGGCGGTGTCAATGGTTATCCGCGGGTCATGGCAGGCAGGGCAGGGCAGAGCAGGACAGGGCAGGGCAGGGCAGGGCAGGGCAGGGCAGGGCAAGGAGCACCAAATTTGCTCAACTGGGTATAATCTTATTTATAATATACACGTGAATGCTGTAGAATTCTATATTTGATAACTTACAACTCAACAAAAAACCAACACTGAAAAGCAATTTCAAATGAAGAATATTTATAGTCCAAAAGTTTCACAGTGAAAATAGGGGAAAGCAAATCAAACAAGTAAATTCAGTGAATTTATATCCCCCGCCATTTGAAGCAAATAACTGAAAAAGAACAACAAGAAAGTGTATTGGTTACCCTGTCTCAGAAAAGAAAGCATTGTAAAGATTTCACCACCCATCATTTTATCTTCAAGTTACAACCATTAAGAACTTATTAATTGTTGTAAGTTAAATTAAATCAGTACCACTAGTTTCAGACAACAAGAATAATTATGTAAGAAAAGCATACATCCCATATAAGGCCTCATTTCTGTAAAACTACAGTTTCTAAATTATATCCATTGGTTCCTTAGTTATGGCTCCAGATGAATGGACAGATGGACAGACGATGCCAAAACAATATCCTTCCGACGTTGGTCAACAATGGTGTTGCAGAAAGGGTGACATTTGACCTGGTGTCCTGGTTTGAACAATATTTGACGCGGTTTACTACACAATGCTACATTCCAACTATCTAAGCTCTGGGCCTTATGGTTCTAGACAAGAAGATTTTTTAAAGTTTTCCTTACTATACCCTATGTGAAATTTTAATAACCGGTTCCAGAGAAAAAGAATTTTAATGTTTTTATATTGAATATAGAAGAAAGTAGCAATTTAAGGACAATAACTCTGGAAATACTAAGTCAATCTTGATGAAAGTTGCGCCTGCGCTGCGGTATAATGCTATCGTTTACTTATTTTAAGTTTCATGAGGTTCCTTAGACATGGCTCCAGACGGAAGGACAGACAGGTAACACCAAAACAATACATCTCAGTCTTTATCGGGGGATATTAATATCTAGAGGACCAAGATGGCCCTATATCGCTCACCTGGTTACATTTGGCTATAACACAAGGTCAACAATAGCAGAATGGGTCTTTTTTTAAATCGGATTTGAAAAATATTCATAGAGATCCACGACATTATCATCAAGCTACATTCCAAATATCTAAGCTCTCGGCCTTGTGGTTCTAGAGAAGAGGTTTTGACTATATAAGCCTATGTAAATCAAGTGACCGGATGGTCATGATTTGAACAATCTTGGTATAGGTCCACTAAGGAATGCTACATGCTAAATATCGCAACTCTAGGCCTTGTGGTTTCAGAGAAGAATATTTTAAAGTTTTCCCTATATAAGCATATATAAAATCAAGTGACCCCCAGGGCAGGGTCAATTTTGAAGGCAATTTAAAGGCAATGCCATATGCCAAATATCTAAGCTCTGGGTCTTCCTGTTCTTGAGAAGAAGAATTTTTAAGTTTTTCCTATTCATTGCCATGGCATACAGAGTTCTGCATGGAATGGAATCATTTGAATACCTATGATAGGGCTTCATGCAAGGAACATTCCTGCCATGTCATCAACATAGAGCTGGTGGTTTCAGAGGAAATGTCGTTTGAAGGAAAATGTGAACGTACAATGCACGCAAGACACAGGTCGGTGAGCGATCATAGTAGCTCAATCTGGCACTTTGGCCAGGCGAGCTAAAACAAAAAGGGCTAATATAGCTCTAAAGCACTCATCTGGCTACCATTGGCTGTAATACAACGTCAACAATCTTGTCAACTTTGACCGTGGGGTCCTCACTTGAACAATCATCATAGAGGTATACTACATAATGCCACATTCCAAATATCTAAGCTCTAGGCCGTGTGGTTTTAGACAAGAAGATTTTTTAAGTTTCCCTTATATAAGCCTATTTGAAATTAAGTGACCCCTCGGTGAGGTCAATATTGACCCAGGGGTCAAGACATGAACAATCTTTGTATAGGTCCACTGACAATGTTACATGCCAAATATCTAAAAAAATCTTTCCATTACATTGGCGACCAAAGTTCTTCATGGAATGAAACTCTTTCTTTGCTAGTGGTTCATGAAAGAAAAATCCCTGCTAAGTTTTTTCAACATTGGCCCAGTGGTTTTAGAGGAGATGTTATTTAAAGGAAATTGTGAACAGATGTACAATGGACGGTGAGCGATCCTAAAAGCTCATCCTGGCAGGTGAGTTCACAAGAGGGCCACGATAGCCCTATATCGCTCATCAGTATATTAATTGCCAATAATACAAGGGGTCATGATATTTACATTATTAGTAGAGGTCCACTACACAATGATAAGTAAAATTCCAACTATCTAAGCTCTGCCTGTGGGCCTTGTGTTGTTTGAAGTTATGCCTATAAAAGCCTATGCGAAATCAAGTGACCCTCCTCCCGGGAAGGGTAAATTTTCAACCAGGGTCATAATTTGAACAATCTTGGTAGTGGTCCACAAGGCCATTATGCTACATGGTAAATATGTAAGTTCTAGGCTTTGTGGTTTCAGAGAAGAAGACTTTTTAAGTTTTTCCTATGTAAAATCAAGAAAACCTTCTGGCTGAGTCAGTTTTGACCCGGGGCTCATAATTTGAACAATCTTGGTAAAGGTCTACTAGACAATGCTACATGCCAAATATCTAAGCTCTAGGCTTTGTGGTTTTGGAGAACAAGATCTTTAAATCTTTTTTCTATATAGCCTTTGTTTAACTAAGTGACCCACCTAGCGGGGTCAATTTTGATCCGGGGTCATAATTTGAACAATCTTTGTAGAGGTCAACCAGACAATGTTAGATACTAAATATCTAAGCTCTTGGCCTTGTGGTTTCAGAGGAGAAGATTTTTTAAGGTTTTTCCTATATAAGGCTTTGTGAAACTAAGTGACCCCCGGACGGGGTCAATTTTAACCCGGGGCTCATAATTTGAACAATCTTGATAGTAGTTCATTTGGCAATGTTACATGCCAAATATCTAAGCTCTAGGCTTTGTGGTTTCAGAGATGAAGATTTTGAATGTTTTTCCTATATTTTGCCATGGCAAACAGAGTTCTGTATAGAATGGAATTTTTTGAACAACGTTTTAAGAGCTTCATGCAAGGAACATCCCTGCATTGTTTCATCAACATGGTTTCAATAGAGATGTCGTTTGAATCAAAATGTTGACGGACGGCGGACGACGGACACTCATCCATTAGAAAAGCTCACCCTGGCGAAGCCAGGTGAGCTAACAAGAGCTTTCCAAGACATTGCGCTTGATTTTTCTTTGCGCCAATTAAAGAAATTTTGGCAGTAAAAGGCAAAGCAAGGATCTGTATAAACATTACAAGGGCCGTAAGTATTAAGCAAGATATTAAGTAGAGAGTTATCTAACTTAATTGTTTGATATCCCTGTACTACAACAAAGTTTTAAATTATTACTTTAATCGGTTAATAATATATGTGCATGACAGTGCTAGTTGAACACAAGACTTAAACTAGGAATTTAGGAAAATAAAACAAATATTATAAAGAGTTATATTCTTTTGCTTACAGATAGGTCTTACGATGGTACATAAG
>JAUMHA010219933.1:18310-29529 GCA_032359765.1 Saxidomus gigantea | reverse complement strand
TTCTTAAAACCAGTTTGGTTATCATTATGGAAGACATATTTTGTTCAACAATGTTAATTGTTTATGTATTTACATTGTACATATTTTATTTCCTTTCAGTTTTGCATAATTAATACATATAAAGTCTGGAATACAGGTCACGTGATTACATAGTAAATATAGACTTTGAATATGTGCACTCCTATTGTTTGCATTTATCCTATAATTTTAGGTAGAAATAGGTGGAAGTAGTGTGAAATATCGATGAAGCATGTAATTTTCTTTTACAGATTTTAAGATTTTCCCTTTGCATGACTGTGACCTAGAGAAACAAGTGTAATCTATTTTATTGAAGTTTTCCATTCGTTGAATCAATGGTATGTTGATATTGTAATGGTCAATAATTGGTATTAAATGCAAGAATGTAGTTTGTGCCGTGTCTTAAACAATCATTTTAGGTTTGCAGTTGTTACGAGAACTTATGTTTTGTATTTATTACATTCTTACTTAAGGTTCGTGTAAAGTGGTTACAGTAAAGGTCCCAAACATGAATTTTGTCCTTCAATTTTTTATATCTTCTTAGTTTATATCTTTTTAGCAAAGTTGCCATATATTTTATGTACCATACTGTTTAGAAGAAGAAGAAGAAGCTTTCTGTTGAGAATATTTGGGTAAGAAATTATTGTTTGTGCTTCATATTTCACATACTTTGAGTACATGTATGTAGACACACCAAACTTCTCTATTTAAGATATCATTTCTCAAACGTTTTTATTATCACGTGTGCAATTAACTAATCTAGATACTCCGATTATAACAGTTTAGGGCAAAATGCAAACATTTCATTTGTTTAACTCTTTGTTTGACAGTTCTACTTTCTTTTAAACATTTATAGTTTGTTTCAATTTCACTACTTGCACAATCTAAATATTCATACTTTACAATACAATACAATACAATACAATATTTTATTGCTTTAAACATTTTACAATGCTTCTGGCAAATACAAAGTATACTTTACACAATGATAATTTTTTAGAACAATTATTTTTGATAAAGGAGTGTGATGCTTTATACAAATCAGATCCTAAGTACAAAGTAAATGAAGTATTGGAAGCAAAACCAAATATTCACTGTAGAAATCTTCAGCTGCCTTTCTGAATAGTTTGTCACATGAAATAAGAGGCTATTTTGTTTATAAAGCATTAACAATTTGAACGACAAAATTCATGTTGGTCACCATTTCAAACCCTTTATATGATCCTTAAAGTCTTACTTACACTTTTACATACGTGTAAATAAACGAAATAATCTGCATATATTTATAAATTGCATAACCCTTGTCTGAAATTCTTGACCATAATGTCATTTTTCAGACCTGTTTAAATGACACATTTTCTACCTCTAACAGTATTCTAGCAACTTCTGTAAACCAACTGTCTTGACAGAATTCTTACACGCGAGGTGTGCTGCATGGACCGTCTACTCGTGGTCAGATATTGATTTCTTATTTCTTGACGAGCTACTTGTAATTTTATCGTCTTACATGAAAACCACACGGGGGAAATAAAGAAACAATGTGCAAATATTTGATCAGGCCAAGTCTTTCGTTTTATTAAACCACAAAAGAACAATTTGTAAATTTTATCTAATTACTTTCTACGGGAAGCTTATGCGAAGCAATTAACCACTGGCTAAATGAATTAGTGGGTTGTTAGCTCGCCGCATGGTGCTGCTTAACATAATGGTAATTTGATGAAGGAAGTGTGCTACCCAAACTGGAGGTTTTTCGATACAATTTTCCCCAGAGGTTTAACAGTAGTACTGTACCATTAAAAGATATACCCTAACTTCTTCACAAAAGAGGAGTATTTCAGTGTATTCTAACACTTCTCTAACAAAATATATTCAAACTACATGTAGTTTGTCATTTCCATTTTCATATTTTAACATTCTGTCTAAGGTATAATACACCGGGAGAGTTAAGTACATTTTACACCGAATTGTCTGTATTGTTTAAACGAAAATTACCCTTCACTTGTTTCCGAAAGTTTTGGAATAAAATTGTTATGTCTTAGCACATTTTTTTTGTTTCTGTAATAATTATGACCTAACCATTCCTCTTTGTTCCAAGTGGGCCGCTGGAGGGCGTGATTTTCATTTTTGCATCAATCAAACCTTTCTTTCAATGCAAAATATTTCATTTATGAAAATATATTGCATGGAAAGCACCGCAATACACGGAAATATCAACCGCTTTACGATTAGTTTGAAAGCAAAATTATAGGTTGCAAACCTCATAATTTTACCGTAAGATTTATGAAAATCTCATCACGTCATAGTCACGTGACACAAACATGCGCATTGTCATTTTTAACACAAAACGCAAAATGGCGTAGAATTATCCGCAAATAATGAATGTTATTTGACATCTTGGAAATATTCTTTGTTATTCTTTATGAGTTTTTTGCTAAACGGTTCATAATGATTGAATAATTAGATCGATTGACAAAGGAACACGTTCACTTGCTGTGGCCGATTCATTAACGGAAACAGTCGCGCTGTCAGTTTCGTAGGAACGATTCTAAGAAAGAAGCGATAAGATTTTAGAAAATTGGTTAAAGTCAGTTAATAAAACATTTCAACCTGTCAGGCAATAGTTCTATTCTTTTGTCATAATAATTATTCAAAACTTTTAATTATCAAACTTATCAACGATAATAAATGTAGCGATTTCTCACCAGTCAGACATCTACAAGTTTGTCAGATCAGGTTTTTTTATTATTTTGATTCTAATAAAACATTAATTAATGTATTGATTTATTGATTTATCAACTTTATTTATTTATTTAGATAAATAATCAGTAGCCTTATTCATGGTACCTGTATAGCTTACATTATGTGTTCAGCACGGTTAACAGAGTGACACTTATTCCTGCTCAAAAACCTCAGTGATAATAGAGATTTTTACCAGTCACAAGTATTTAAGATCCATGTAATAGGACTGCTTTCCTCAACGGGTCATACCGAATATACCTCGAACGAGGGTGGTGGACCCAATAAGCACGATAACAAACAAACTGCTTTCCTCAGTAGTTTGGTAAAGCCGTTAAAACATTTAGACCGCGCTTAAATTATCATGAAAAATCGTTCTACAATGTTATATAAAGAAGTATCAAAAGTATCACGCAAACTTGTATCTTGTAATGATGTTAACTAACAAAAATTCCACCCTGTAACAATGTTAGAGCGTATCTCTTGATCTATTTTAATAGCAAACTAATTCAAATTGTCATAAATTGATCTTTCCAGAACTCGAATTTCATCATTACCGTTATTCCAAATCTACTGGGAAATAAAACCGAAACAAAATGCCTCCAAATTCACGCATTCTGGCATTCACGACATTGCTATTGTTAAAGGCCCATTTTCAACTCGTCTAGGGGCGATTTTATAACCTTATCAAGTTATATCAACGAAATTTGAGATTTCACTTTCTTTAATGATATGCAAATATAATTTTATTACATTTTACCATGCCTCTAACAGTAATAATAATCATTTTCAAAGATATGGACAACCTGTTTTGAATGTTTACAGCTTTGTAATAGCGAATTCTTATTGGAAAGAACAACTTTTGAATATGGTTGTGTTAAATTGAGCTTATGACTGTCATCTTAAACACCAAACAAACCTTCTAACATGGCATCGGTGGATTATTATCAAGTTGTATGTCGTCTTGTCGCGTACGAAGCAGTGGAGACAAAGCATGCGTTAACATTTCAAAACAAGCTCTACTGTAGGGCGGACACCCGCTACATTTCTAAATGACTTTGCAATCTATTCGTTTACAAGAGCTTAATTATTTGAAGCTTTGTAGTCAACATGTTTTAAAACTGCATTTTCATAGCTTTTATTTGTCATATTTCATACATATACAAAATGTAGATGCTATAGGTGACCATACTTGTTCCACTCAATTTCTACCAGAAAGTTTCTTTGCTCATCTAAACATTACATTGTTTTCGTTCTGTTTACATGCATATATAATTCACATTTGCTACTTTCCCAATTTCTGATCAACACGATATAAAAATTCTCTAAAATTTTAAGATAATTATATATAGAGAGAAGTGAAAGGGGTAAAAACCGTCAAACCTAATGTGTTTTATTTATGTCAGAAGCTATTTTCGGGGTGAGGGGCTGGGGGTGTGGTAACGTCAGAGTACCTGTTACTGTGGTTGGCGCCGTCACTTTTGTTGGTCTTGTTGCTTACGGGACACTTTTATTAGAACTGGTTGAGATCACACAAATCTTTCAGTTTGACCTTAATGACGTAAGGTGTTGTGCCGTTAATAGGAAAAAGTCTCGCCAGCTATCAGATCTTCCTGTGATCTAGTATATTTCGCGAGGGACATTTGCATACAAATCTTACCAAATGAAGATTGAAAGTATATTGATGTTTTCAATGAAGATATTTCTAAATCCAAGTTGTATCCCTGCATATCAACGGAATCATCTCTTGTCTTGTAAAGTGAAAAATGTTCTTTTGACGGCCCTGAAGCTCAACATGTCAGAATGCTTGATGATCCAAATAGCCACATTCAACTCAACAGTTTTTTTCCGGTTTATAATCTTTCATTCTAGTAACACTTCGATTCATAGCCAAATTAAAAGAAATTTTATTGAAACTGTATCAAAGTTATTTCAGTGTGGAGCAATGCAAAGAGAAGAATAAGAAGCTGTTGATGTGTCCAATGAAAAAAGTGGTGTATGTTGGAAAAAGTAATAGAACATTTTGTCAGCTGGTTTAAAGTGATAGCCATGAATTTGATGTCTATAATTTTTAAAGACGAATAATTAGTTTTGTTTATGATAATGAATAGTATAAAATGAGTTGAACGTTACTCGGTACTCTACCTTTTTATTATCAATTTTAATAGTACGTGAAATAGAATTTGCAAACAACGTTAATGCATTGTGGAAATCTTCGTAAATTACTTTCTTTTACTTTTTTATCGTGCTGAAAAATGATATACTGTAATTCATGAAGAGTAGGTAAGACATGCAGTGGTAGAAAACATTTAATTCATAAATTAACCAGTAGCAACATCAGTGGTTAATTTTATTGCGATATTTCCTTTCAGATAATGGTTACTCCATGTCGTTTTTACTTCTAGAAAATAACTCAAACACATATTGAGGTCATGACACCGTGTGTTTTACACGTGCATTAGAATCACACCTGACTTAAACTGACAGCAGGATCTCAATTTTAAAACTGGCGAGCAATTACCACTAAGTGGATACAGATCAAGAACCTGTTAGCAGTCATTTATCCTCCACATCGAAATCATTTTCAAATGTTCACTGAAAAATTGATACACCGTTAAAACTTTATTGGACGCAGGATCAGAAGGCACGGTTTCCCCGTGCGCTGTTTCTTGTCAGAAAGTTATTTGTTGGTATCCGCATTAAAACACCCAGTATGTCACGGCAGGATTTACGGGGCGTGATAAATGGCGGTTTTCTGTATAAAATCCTGTGATGTTGAGAGTTATTAATCCTGAATTTTATTCTGTATTCGAAATCTGAACCCAATTGAGAGAACATTAAGTTCTCATATTTGACAAGGTAATACGTTAATTCCTGTAAATGACTTCCGAGTATATTTTTGGTTTATGGAAAAAAATGATATAAAACTATAATGTTTTACGCGTGTTATGCATGTGTAACATTACTGATATTCTTTTGTAATTCAAATTAATATACGAAATTAAAATAAATTAAAAAAATTGTTGGTCATTCGTAAGTTTCAAAATGTCCATAGAAAAACATTATTTTCTGTCATTTTATTACAAATGGACAAAGCTTTGCCACCAAACATGCTTTCACATGGGTTGCCAAAGTGCAAGATTTTTTTATTTTTTTTTTCCACATATAGAATGTACGTGTCTGAAATAATTACTAATTAATAAAAGTATGGCATGCAATATGTCATTTTAATAGTCATTTACTAGTATTTCATATATACCCCTGAACAAATGTAGACATTGCAAAAGTTCAGGAAGTGATATCTTATAAATTAAAGCCAATTACCTTAGTTCAAAATCTGACAAAAGGCAGTTTAAAAACTCTTCTAAAAGGCCATTTGCTAATGCAAAAAAGATAATAGATAAGTGTTATATATACTTGTGTATCAAAACATTCATATTTTGTTTTATTTCTTCTCTATATCTTGGCTCCGGTCCGACAAGGTTAAGATCCGCCGTCACCGACATTGCCTTCAAGTACAACCTATCGGCACACATTTTGTTTTAGAAGACGCTATTGTAATGAATGCATATTTTGTCTGAAGCAAATCGAATTTGCCTAATATTTGCAAATAAATCAGAAATAATTGGGAAATTAACGTCTTGGAAACGTCGTTGCCCATTTTGTGGCTTTCACATGGAAAAACATCGCCGCAAAGCATTGTTGTGTTTTACCAGAACATATTATTAGCCAATCATTAGAAACGGTTTAATATGAAAACTCATAAACGATAACAAAAGGCTTCATTCATATGGAAAAAGGGTATTAATATCTGGTGAAAATTAGGAAGCCATATTTTAAATTTCAAATGCCACCGCGCATGACTGTCACGTGATAATTATAGCGTTGAGGTTTACACAGTTAAAATGTGGAATCCGTACGATTCTGCAATCTGTTATTAAGAGAGAATTGGTTCCCGATTAAAATGATTAAAGAGACAATGATTGTTATAAATAGTCATGATTTATTGTATTTATGACAACTGACTTCTTTAAAACAATTTAGATACTTGGTATTTGCTACCATTTAGCAGTCTATAACGACAGAATACTGTGAATATTGCAAAGACGAGCCTAACCGCTTTATTGTATACTATACAGCCACACCAAACAGATACAAATTCATTTCTTTGTGTTCTAATGTGCATACTCAGTGATATACGTGAACTTGACATCAGATGTTGGTATATTTGTAAACTTAGCATAATCACAATTGTGTGAAACATAATCATAACATTTAATTGTATAATGCAGTGAATGCACTTACAAGTTGTAAAATGTATGAACAAATATATAAGCGGTATAACTACTATTTTCTTATCTGTAAAATATTTATATAAAAGGTACCAACTTATTAATATTCATTAGGCTTTCTTTGTGTCTTGACAAACAATTATGTTATATCCAAAATCTATACATAATAATTTTAACATGCAATTTATATCAACGTTACGCAATATCTCTAAGCTGAAATATGGGCTAATTTTCCAAAAAAGACTTTCTAGAGCCATAAAGTACCATATGAAGAGTTAGTAAATTTACGGCCCGGGTTCAGAAAGATTGCATTTCCTGCCGCAGTAAATGTTGACGTCTTGCTAGCCGCCGCGCATTAAGATGCTATCATGTAATTGCATTGTTTCCTATTTTCGTTGGCGCCAAAAGTAATCATACAAAACACGCAGGGTGAAGACTATTTGATCCCATCTTAAATTTGCCTAATTTGAAGAAATAAATTGTCAGGAGAGACACCGGAATCTCCGCCACTGATAGATTCCTTTCTCCTGCTCAACATTCTGGAAAACATGAACAAATTGCAGCATATTACATAATATTTATGGAGTTTTTAAAAAATATTCCTGAAAAGCTAGTATCATCTTTGACACTTGCAGACTGTTTATATATGCTTACAGCGTTGCTTTTTTTATGTCTGTGCAAAACAAGTTATGGCAGTCGGTGTGTTTGTAGACAGACAACTGTCTGATCACTACCGTTCTTCATATCTTACAAGTATTATGCTTTCATGTCTCTTGCAAGCCTACTGGATTCCTTCAGGGACAAACTTTAAATTGAAAACACATGACGCTCATAAAAGTAGGCATGAACATAGTATATTTTAATTGTGTATCTTAATCAGTAGTCAAGTATGAAACGTTTGTGGACTTCATGTGTTTTGTGCAAAACTGAGTTATTGCGTTTTGTGCAAAACTAAATTATTTCTGAGCTGGACTTATTTTTGTATCAGAAAAATTATGACATAAGCTTGTACAAAATTAGCGTTGTATGTAAATATCTACATATTTAATAAATTGTTTGATGTAGAGCACATTTTGTAAATTCGGAAATTTAAGGGGTTTTTTTTTGTATTAAAAGACCGATTATATGTAATTTACGGTAACATTTTGCTGTTGCCATTTTTGTGGTACCTGTTTGACCATATATAGTTAATTGTTTACATGTCTAAGACCTATAAATATTGACATCTAGCCTTTTTTTCTTCATTTGTTCTTCACAAACTTTAGAAATTTAGATTGCGTGAAGCTTTTCTGAAATGTGATAAATTCAGCAAAGATAAAGGTCAATTCCAACACAGGCTTGAAATCTATTTCCAGAGTAGTTATCACATAAAAACCCTCAGAGCATTTAGATAACACAAAATTACTGTTATCTTTTTTGATAATTATAGTTCACACAGGACTGTTTTCGGGCAAAAAATCTCTTGATATTACAATACGGCTGGAGCCTTTACTAGACTCCTGAAATTTAAACATAGACTAAAGTCTTCATTTAAATGTTTGAGAGTCTTTATGTCTCAGAGCCACGCGAGGTGATAGACTTCTGGCGGCGAGATAAATCCGGCAGAAAAAAATATATATATTCTTTCAAAATTAAACGGAAGCCATTGGTTGATGTAGATGATTGCCTGCATTAGTTGTCTAATTCAACAATATAATAGATACTTAAAATGGTATTTTTATTGATTATTTGAATAATTCTAAATAAGTTGCAATTTTAGAATTTTGAATTTATAGCTTGCGTAAATGGAAATATTAAGTTATCCATAATTGTTGAAGTGCTTTATAAATTCTCTGTCATTTTCTGGTAGTAGATGGAATGTTTGTAGTTTTGTATTTTGAAGTCTTTACCGTTTATACATTTATCTGTGTTTTTAAAACATTTTGAAAATAGAATATGTTTTAAACTATAGGGTATGTATATCTCTCATGAATATTGAGCATAAAACACGCACATCCACTCACATCCACTCACAGACAAGTCAGTAAGTACAGGGTAGAACAAAACTTCATTCGACATGTATCAACATAGTGCATAGTCATATCATTGCATTATTTCGATTATGATATGATGTCACGTAGTAGTAAAGGTGCAGATGCAAGTTAATTATAGATTAATCCGCCCCCAAAACTAACTGCGAGGAAGAGCTGACATAAAATAGCAATTAACATATGATATATTCTAAGTTTTTATGATGAATTTAGACAATTCGAGCCAAAGAATTTCATTTTCAGACTTGATAAGTACTATAGATTTATTCATATTTGGCCCAACATAATAATATTTCTAAAATTACTTCTTTCTAATTTCGTAATAACGGGGACAAATCAGCATAAAATTATAATCGTCTTCTAACTCATCAGTACATAGTATTACAAAAGTAATTTATTACCGGTATACCTACGAGCGATGTGCTGATTATCTTATTCTAGCTACAGATAAAAAGAGGGGTAACTATGACTTCAGCCCCTTAGCTAAAGTTTGCACAAGGACATAAGCCCTCTTATGATTTTGCAAAAGCCGACATCAGCGCCTTTATCATATTATCTTTCTAATTGCATCTGCATAATAATCTTCTCTATATTCTTTGACAAAATTAAGAAATCTAACAAAAAAAAACTTTCTATTTCAACTTTATGATGATATTTAAACTCTGAATAGTGAAGGGGGCTATTGGCAAAACAATGAAGGGGCTAATGTCCTCCTGTGAAAAATTGAGCAAAGGGGCTACTGTCCTATATTCAAGAAGAGGGTATGGTATACCTAGCAACGCCTTTGTACAATACAACAAGAGCTTTGCTAGGTAATGGACAAACCAAATACGAAGTTGGGAGTACACTTTAGGGCACAAACAACAGTAAAGCAGTTAGGTTGACGTCCGGGTTACCTGGTCAAGTAATCTTTGCCCGTAAGAGGAGAGCTTAAAATGTGATTCTTTCTTTTTCTAGAGTCATGCCATGCATTTATAAAGTCAACCTAATCGTAAAATTTAAAAAGAAACACTGTTAACTGAAGAGGAGTGTCAGGTGTAACCCAGTCAAAAATGTTCCTATATAAGAAAAACTAGACAAAAAAGAGAAAAAAGTTAAACTGGAAAAAATAAAATTGTGCTCAAACAAATAGTGCACTTTTTGTCTATCATGCATTTGAATACCTTTGAATAATGTTTCCTTTCATCTGCTAAGTTTCCATTCATTAGCCAAGACAATTCAATTTCAAAGGTGCTCATAAAATTGACCAGACCTCAGGTTCCCTATCAAAATAAATCGGTAAAGAGAATCACTGTCTATTACAAGCGGCCAAAATCAAAGAACTAATGCCATAATCTATCAGCAGTAAAGAGGAATCAAGCAATGGCCAGTGTTTGAACTTGTTGACGCAGTGGCACATGGACAGATAAGGAGATTTGTCAACAATCAATTAAATACAGTTTAACACTTGTGTGGAACAGGTAGAGCACCGGCATGGTTTAGGAAAGTTTAGAATGTATAGGGCACTGTTAGAAACAGAACACGTTTAGTTGGTCGTAACAGTACAGAAGTGTTCTGAAATTGCCATTTTACATTGTTTGATCTAGATTATGTAGATTGAATCATCGGCATATGTTAACATGATTAATTCTCGCTAATTGTTCTTTGATGTTGTTTATAATCGCATGTTTGTTGCCGAGGACTGTTTCCTACAGCTTGCAGAGGAAGAAGTGAAACCATAATGAAAAAATGCTAGCTTATTTCCATGCAGCAGACATGAACATTTTGAAAGCCATCTAGAACTGGATCCATAAAAAAGATGTCACTTTGTAACGTTAACTGCCCACTGGTGATGTTGCCTTGAGGATGTTAAAAACGATACGCCCGTTCCAACCGTAGTTTGGTCATTTTAACAGGCGGACACTTTGTGGGAAGAACCAGTACTAGACTCCTATCCTCCGTAAGAAGCTGCAAAGTTTCTTACACCATGGTCGGTAGCAGGGTTCGAACACTGACCCTCAATCTATAAGAGGTTACAGTGATTTCAAGTCAGCGTCTCTCACCTCTCGACCACGGAGGCGGACCTGATTAATTTATCGATAGTGGTAAGCGGGACGCTAAAAATGCCCATGACATAAATAACAGTCTGTGTTCATGTTGGGTT
>JAUMHA010219933.1:0-11260 GCA_032359765.1 Saxidomus gigantea | reverse complement strand
GCATTATTAGAAATATTTGCTCTTTGTTATTCACCGCATAAAGCTCGATTCGATCTCAATTTATATTCCAAATATTTGTATTTATATGTTGTATTCATTGTTACCCAACAATGTGTATTTGAATATGTTTTTCTTTCTGATGGTACAAATGTAACCATGGCATAAAGACAACAAAGGAGTAGTTAGGCAATACCCACCAATATACATGCATAGTATAATTGACATGCTACTTAAAAACATGTTCTTACCCACAATGTATGTTTTTCTTACATTTATTTGTGCACATGTTATTGCAAAATGCTATTATTTTGTAATCTGTGTCTATCAATAAAGTTTATGTTGTTGCTGTTGTTGTTGTTGTTGTTGTTGATATACGTAGAGTTACTAATAATTATTGTAACCAAAGCCTAAAAGGTAAACCATTTTAAAAATGGAACACGCTTTAATACATCAATATGAGAAAAATAGCTTTATTTTCCTTTTTAACAGTTTATATCTTCAACTTGCCAAACATTCAGTATGACACCTTGCCAACGTGCAGAAACGAACTTTAAGACAAATTGAACATGGCATTGACCTATTTTGTTTCAGAAAAAAAGAGACATAATAATCAGATATTCTAGTTCTGAAAATTGATGCTATAAATGCGATAAATATCATATACATGTATTGTCGTTTTGCATAAATCGTGAAGCGAATTGCATACATTTTTTTAAAATATCCCATGAATCAGTTTGTCTTTTCATCTTTTCAATAAAAGGAGCAAAGTTGTTACCCTTCGTGTCAAAATATGTGCAAGTACAAAATATAATACCAATACCTGTAACCGGAAATAGAAATGAAGCAATTTGAAATGCTTGCCTGCCATAGTATTAGTTAACAATTAGACAATTTCAAATAAAAAATTGCGACATATTATGCTATATGATATGTGACATAATCTGCTGAATGTTCAATCAAGTGACATATGAAACTTCACAAATGCTGCATATTAGTATTGTTTTGTGTTCATAAAAAACACAGATCATTAACCGATGTTTACACAGTTCGGTGAATCTTTAAAGTGATGCGTTTTGAAACTAATGCATTCAAATGTTTTGATGATTAGTGTTAATACGAAAATAAATTTTGTTTGTTGGATCAAAATATTGTTTTTATGTATAAAATTAATCAAACAGTGTTAAAATGTATACATGTACTAATAAACACAACTTGTAACAGTGACCATTCTCTACTCTATCTGTGATGAACTTCACAAGATGTTTCATTTTACTGAAAGTCTATGTATGAAAAGTGCACTGTTCACTAAAGCCCCTAGCCAAATATTGTTTAACCTTTTGACATTTTTGGCATTTCCGTTTAAAACATTTATTTCGGAGCATAACAAGTTGATCGATTGATTGGGACCGTCACCATCGAAAAGTGATGCGGTTTCATTTGGTTATAATTGATTATTAACGCACGGAAATTGCGTGATATGCATGTTGTGCTACGGTAACATTTTGTTATCGCTCTCGGCCATCAGTAGTTATGGTTTCTAGCACACCTGTTGTCCTCAAACCAGCTCGACCTCATGACATTTCCGTTTTGAATAATCAATCCTCTAAACATGATACATATCTAGACACATTTAAGGGTACTGTTAATTTTAATACAAAGCAAGTCAAAAAGATGGGTAGATATCGAATTGAAGACAGTGTAACACATTATAACCATATCTATACAAAACATTGTTCTAGTGTTTCAAAATAAGTGATTATTTGTCAAGCTGTTACAACAGCAGTTACTTAGATATTTTTTTCTGCCATCTCTTGTCCCTTTTTGTGGCTGTAAAATATTTTGTAGTGCTAGAAACAAGAACAGAATATAACCCTTTGACGGAATCATGATATAGTCAGATATAAACAGGCCATGTGAAACATTTGGAAAAGTGAAATGGGATTCACAAAAAATTGTAAAGTACAGCATTTGGTTTTGTTCATGTAATATTAGTTTGAAAGTGATACAGCAATCTGTGTTATTATGAAAGATGATTTAAGAATATCAAACCTATCTTTACTTTGACCTAGATTAACATTTAGAAATTAAAAGTCACAGGATCACAATTACAAGTAGCTCTTATTTTCCCCAAAAATATATCTTACCGGCGAAAATGACCCTTATTTGTACCAAACACATTCCTGACTACTTTTCAAATCGATTAGTACATGTAGAAATGTAGCGCAGTATTTTTTCAATGATATTGCAAAAAATAAGAAAGGCTTTTCGTGAAGAAACGACTTGAATACGAAAGAAAGGCATATGTTAACCTTATTTTAGAATGAATAGAACATTGTTCTATTATTGCCCTATCAGTACATTTATTTTCTATATCAGTAAATTCAAAGTGATCCTGGGCTTTAATTCTTATACCAAATGTTCTTAGTGTCTATGCACTGATTGCAGCAGATAAAGCGAGCAATAGTATCATAGTCATGTCGCACCTGCATTATAATAATGCCTAGCAAAGTGATCTGGTGTTACCATTTAAGGTCTGTACAGGTGCATCATTTATAGAGATCAAGTTAGTTATATAGTTTATTTACGTTTCGCCATACATGTTACTGTACAATATCTCAGTAAAATACATTTCATACAATATGAAATAAGATAAAAGGATATAATTAAATACCACTTACTAAGATAAATACCCATAGTTTTACTAGCTACCCGTAAAATGTATTTATCTCCATCAAATTTCCAATATTCGGAACTGATAAAAAGAGTAATGACTTTGGATTCATTAGAACTTTATTTTTCCACACACCAGGTCCACTGATACTCTAATGTGCTCATTACTTCAATAATCAGGAAGGAATGTATCCCATTCTGCTACCAGCACAGCCCAATGAAACACCTTTATAATATTATAAACAATATAGTGGTATGCCTTGAGAGCAAATATACACACATAATGAGTTTAACAATTGCACTGTTAAACTATTTACATAAAAGTGACCTCCTCCTATTTAATATTAAGTGGCAGGTTTTGGCAGTACATCTATTCATATCAGTGTTACCAAGACGTATATTCAACCGATCTTGTCTACTTCTTGACCTAAATTGACAATCAATTTCTAAGGCTTTACTGAATAAAACATCTCGATAATCATCATATACATGACAGTCTAAAAGTACATGCCACTCATTTTCTACAGGCTTACTTGTGCAAAATAGACAAACTCTTTCTGAAGCCGGTAGGTTCTAATACCTACATGTATCTATCCTTATATGAGCTACCCCACACCTAAAATAACACAATGCAGTGCTGGGACGAGGTGGTAAAATGTTTTACAGTAACTGTCTACTAAATTCAGACGTCTAAAATGTGTTCTGTTCTGCTTTTACAGTTTGATCTAAAATGTACGATGTTACTCTTTTTTTACCGTTTAGTTCCATGTCATTTAACTTACACTAGTCATTTATGGTTTGATCGTCAATAGAGATTCCCTTGTTAAAAGACTTCAGAAAAACAGCAAGTTCATTGACAAGCATGTTAAACAACAGTGGTGACAGTATACAACATTGACTTGGTTTCAAACCAACCAGTTAAAAACCATTTAATCTAATACATGAAAATACAGAGGAATAAATATTCTTTATTGGAACAAACATTTACCACTAACACCATAGTCATTGATACGAGTGCATAGTTTCTCACGATTGATATAAAGTCATATACTGAAATCTGTAAAAGAGCTGTTAGTATACAACTTCTTTCTCTTCCTTGTGTGAATAAGAGATGTCAAAGAAGAAATATGAATACTGGTGTTTCTTTTTTTCCGAAATACATTTTGTTTATCTACCAAAAGGTTCTCAGACTCAATGTTCAATGCCAACACTTTAAAATCAGACCAAACACAAACCACCGTAAGGCTTCTTACTAAATGTATTGCATACCCTTACTACATATAAAAGAATAACGTTATCCCCGTGCTACCCTACCACAATATCGTTACGACGCGGCCCGAGCAAAGTTATTTTTGAGAAATGTGCAAAAGATATGGCGAAACTTGTTAAAGGCCTCTCCATTTGCCAATATTCTAAGTTAAACATATATGTTTGTTATTTGCGTTGTAATGTCTGTAATTTGCCGCATTTGAAAACAAAACTTTAAAGGTATTGTCTTTTTGATAGTTTTTATATATGAGTACTGGAGGTGTACATTGTACCCTGTCTGTTACTTTGTCATATATTGTCTATTGGTTTGGTTTGTCTGTTTGGGGTGTGGCGAAGAGTTTATTTTCTTGTATGGCTTTAAATGTGAATGCACTCTTGCTTTTTATGGATGAGATGAATTATTTTACTTTGATAGTGGAATTTAGATTTGTGAAATTTAAATATGGAAGGTGAAATACTTGCTGACACCACAGCCTCATTCTTGATTCAGTTCAGCGAATCATTTCAACGGTAATGTATTGTCTTATCCGATTGCTTAAATTCATTTAGAACAAAGCGTTGATTAGAAAGCTGAACAAAAGATATGTAAAAGTCCAATAGTTCAAATTAAAAAGTCGAAGTGTTCTAACCACACGCTTGAAACACTTGTGACAATTATTATTTTATCTTTTGTCTCCTGTACTATAACATCAGTTCTTTTTCGGAGCTTTGTTGAAATATTTGTGAAAATCACACCGGTAATAACAACGTATCTATGCAATGACATAATATTCGAACGGTGTCATAGCCGCTGTCGACTCACATTCATCACAAAAAGTTGCGCAATCAGTACCCATTAGGATGTGGCCGTAACTGCTTTTAATTGCAACAACTTACTCCCAATCGGACATGAGTCTTACTCCCAATCGGACATGAGTCTGCAAAATGAATTATGATGCTAAGTCTTAACTCTATTTTATATTTTGAAAATTACCAATGGACATTTACAATTTCTTGAAGTCATCTTACAAATTTGAAATTACAAAAGCTGAAGACTTTTTCTTATTTCCAATTACACAACTCTTAAGCTTCGGAAGTGTTTGGCTCTGAAGTGTTTATAAAACTGTATACGTATATCCCTATGTGAGATTTTTGACAGATAATCATGGACAATTAATGTCACGGTCTGTCGAAAGTGGAATTGTAATTCATCTGTAACGAATTCCAAAGTGTTGCCTGGCGACGTGTTCTTCCAGATCAAAGTGACGCAGGCGATTATTGTTGTTCTTCAAGCGTCTCTGTAACAAAGACGACATAATTTGTGAAATAGATGATTATGTGTTTGGCCTGTGTACAAACTCATATATTAGATAATTGCGGAAAATGCTTACAATGTTGTTAATTCTTTGAAGTCGCCACTCTCCGAAAGACTAACGGGTTTTCACGTCCCCTCTTGGCACCAAAATTTAAATTTGATACTGTGAAATTTGTATTGATTTAAAGTTGTAATATAACGTTTCATGGTTTCAGCGTAGTTTGTTTAGTTTTATGTATTAGTTGTTCATGGTATTTTAATTGAAATTATAATTATTTACATGGAGATAAAAGCGGACTGCAACATGAAACAAAAAATCATAGGAATATAATACATGATTTGCTTCCTACACAATTTTGATAGATAATAAATTTGCGATAAATTGCGATTTTTGAAATTCCTTTTCAATGCAATGCAGAAAATGTCTACTGACGTCTGTAATTTCCTGAAAAGTATTAAACAAACTATTAGTACAATATATATGCTATTTTAAATCGCTGTTTGAAGAAAATGATACTTAGCTCATTATTTCAAGTTTGCACTCCCATTACTTACAACTAATTATAGTTCATCTTAGAAATATGTTGCTGTATTGAATATTATCTGTAAATTGTGACTTTGTATATACTTGTATAATTCATGTATATGTGATGAAGTCAGTCATGACACAAAGAGAAAGTCACTTCAAAATTAACACCTAAAATGACACCCAAAGCATATACCCCTGAATCACAATGCAATGGAGTTTTAATTTGCATGTGCAACTAAATACGTTTTAACATCATAGTACAAAATAAACTGTTTAGTTTTGCAATTTTGATATTTTCGATAGTATCATGTCTAAAAAAATCTTAACATTGTTCATACATGTCCAATATGCTTTTTACTTGTAAAGTGATTCACATGTTTATGACCTCAAAATTCTTGCTAAAAAATAAAGAAACCATTAAAATTTCCAGACGGGAAACATATAACGTGGCAGCTTACATAATGATCAAGTAAATACTGTGTGCAAATGTGAAAATGGGCAAAAATCTTCCGCAGATAAACGCTGTGAACTTAAATACGCGTTTTTGTGATGGCTATAAAAAGTTACGATTTAATTCCAGAACACCTCGTTTATAAACTTGGCATCATAAAGCATCGCCAATGCATTACTTTGGTGGTCCTTTCTTCCTAGTGAGATTTCTGGAAAGTCTGGAATGATATTACTACAGCATTTTTGTTATGCCGATGGAATATGATTCAGGATCTATCGTGAATGCATGTATCTTCTAACAATGTGTTTAGATTCTATGCTTTTTATTTGTTATTGCAACTTCAGGCTTGCTAGATTACATAAAATCCGCTGTTAATCTATAATTTACGACTTAAACTGCAGAGACAAGCATAATATTGTTAGGTCACTTTGGTAAATGTAGTATAGGAACGTATTAATCATATTTTTATCAATGTAGATTCTATTTTTCACGATCCCATTCGCGTCACATATGACATCATCTGCATAGTGACCGAGTTATTAAAGGCGTTTTCTACCTTTTGCTATACATGTATATGTGTATATATGGCAACTTTTTCCTAGCAGGAGAATTTCTTCAAAGTTGGTATGTTGGCCGAGAATCAAATCTGAAAAAGAAATATGAAATAAAAATCATATGTCTCCAACCTTGATCTTGAATTATCTGCCCTTGAAAATGACACTGAGGTGCTTATAGAAGGAACACGGGTTCTATGAATTTCAGTGTAATTATTCTTACGATACAAACTAATTTCAAAACTATTTGGCGCTATGCAAAAAATATATATAAAAAATTCAAGAACAACACAACACCATTTTAGTAGGCACGGACGATGTTGATGACTACAGAAAAGGTCAATATTTGAGTGTAACCTTATTTTAAAAAAGATGAACATTTTTAGAAAATGATGATTTCATTTCATATCATACCAAAGTTACATGTATTTCCTTTTATCACAATAAGGTTATTTCACTTATAGTTTTATACGCCGAGACGTAGTTAAAATATTTCAATACTTGCATATGACGTGGAAGTAAACTTCCTTAAATTTAAGATTCGATATAATTTACATGTGTACGATAAAGCCTAATGATACGCAAAGGTAGACCATATTCTTACAATGACAGAAAGGTATTGTGTCAAACAGAGCTCACTCAGTTTTATGATTTTATTGACCTTGATTCTTGCAAACTTAACATAGGTTTGACTGTATATGGAGTTCAAATGTCTTAAAATGTTTGCTATGAATTATTGAGTGATTGTCATACTGAATAATGTATAACTGAGCTGTGTATAGCTGAAAGTTATGTACTTTTCATGGTTTTTTTCAGAAGGCCATGTTTAAACTAAGTCATATGAATATTCGTTCATATTTCTGTATTTGTTACCTTCTTTAAATAAAGAATTTATTATTATTATTATTATTATTATTATAAGCAGTTGTAATCGTTTAGAGGTTTCTTGTCCTCTGGCCTAATTCTTCTATAGCAATTTGGCGATGCATTAACCTGTAGGTGTGTGCACCTTAGTGGTGACCAAGAATACCTGCTTCAGACTATTGCATTGCGTCATTACTATCAACAACAACCTATATGTGAAAGCAGTGATAATTTATGTAACCTGATTAAAATTCGTATAGGCAGACGACCTGTTTATTTGGTGAGCTGTGCCATCTATAACATCATTCCCTATCATTATTGGTCACTTGCTCACAGTATGAAAGTAGAAACTGCATAATTTTGTGATTAGTACGCTTCATTTTGGACACCCTATATGCTATATGAATGGTATATACTAGTTTGACTTTGACTATTTGCGGCCCCATTAACCTTTTTGGTGGGATTTAATTGATTTTTTTGCATAAAATGCTAGACTGGTTCCATATCTTTTCATTCAGATTGTTAAATAACTTTTACATAGTCATTGTTTAAAGAGACCTGCAGCATTGAGGTGTTTCTTATATTGAAACGTTTTGTTGCATTTCAGAGATCATTCCCTACTCTATAGTACAGTACAACATCTTATATGTGCAGTGATACAAACCATAGTCATATGTCATAAAAATGTAACAAATAAATTTTTTAAATACCTATGACACGATTCCCTCAAGCAATAATAAATTAATAAAATGCATTCTTTTGGGGCGGTGTTGGGTGGGGTGGTGTGGTGTGAGGTGAGGTGAGGTGAGGGCTATAGGGAGTCATCCCAAACTGTTCAAAAACAATTTTGTGAAAATGACAACCGACTTTTGTTTTGATTAAAAAGGCCTTTTTTGAAATGTATAGGGATTAGATACATTCTAAACATTATCAAATATATAATTATAAACCTTTGAAAACTTTGAAAACAAATAAGAAAACTCATGCGTTTCCATAAAAGTAGCATTTTGGAATGGTTTTCGTACAAATAAAAGTCAATTTCGCCGGTAAGGCATTTTTCTTTGTAATATAAAATAAAATAAAGTAATGCAACATGTAATGTAATCCTGGGACTTTAAAGTAAATTTCACAGGTAGAGAGAAAGAGGTATGCATAGAAAACATGTATAATTACAACTGTTACAGTGTTTAGAATAGGTTAATGTTTCTCTTTAACCCGTGTAAAATTACTCCGACAATAATCCACATTTAAGAATCAAGCCGTAATTGCCGAAGGCCTAAAATCTTACTCAAAATACTTTTGAAAAAATGTCCTATTGTTGACGCTATTGTGTCCGTCTACACGGACCTATTTACACATGTTTATTTAGGTCCGCGATAGATATGACATTTTATTATATGTATTGTCGCATTTCTTTTTGTAACCGTGAGCGCCATCATTTGTTTTGTTCAACTTGTAAAGAGTTTCCAAAAAAGTTGTTTACATACTTTCTACTTACAATAAAAAGATAGAAACGTTTGAAGATTCTAGCGTCTTGGCAGTAGTAACCTTAAGGTAACCACAAGTTACATAGCCAGAACTCAGAAAACTCCAGAGCAAGAAATAAATTTTGGGCAGCGGATTCTTAATAATGTAGTTAAGAACCTTAATTTTTTTCCAGAAACAGAAATCCGAACTGAGATTGTAAATTTTGCCACACCTTCGTTGGTGAAAAATATTTTTTTTACATTAATGTAATTAACGTTATTTAAAAAAATCTTTTCCAAAGACGACACTTGAAAAGTCTTCTGTAATGAGCAACAAGCCGCGTTGGCTGTGTTTTATTCATTGGTAGAAAACAAGTCCTATAAAACTGTAGGGCGTTAAATGGTTTTATATACGAATTAGAGAGTACAAGGAATATGAGAACGAGAAACCCAATTAATTGATATGCAAAAAAAAGAGTCACCCACCATATTTCAAACACCAGTCGCCTTTTAGGACAAGGGACGCCAAATGACGTCAGAACTAGGTTTACAATGCAATTTATAGATGTAATTGACTTTTGTGTGCTTATTCCGTTGCTATAAAATCATTTTATTTATTTAAATCCACATATTACACCAATAAATAAAATATGTAAAATTACATCAAATTGAAATAATTTGTAAAGTTCTTTACAGTGTTTTGATGCCAACTCCTATTTCTGAAGCAGTTAGTCAAACGCACGACACTGTGACTCCTGGTATCTAGCCAGTGAAATTGAAGTAAAATGGTTATATTTATTGTGATTTATTTTAACCTTCTGGTAATCGCCGAGAAAAAAAATAAAGATCCGAAACAAAGCTGTAACAAACCGAAAATTATGCCAACCAGGCATTTTCCAGATACCTCTTGCACACAACGCAAGATTCAACTTTTAACTATTTACAGTGGTACGCAGACAAATTGACAACTTTTCCACATGGTAACACACATAAACATTTGCCTTTTAAAGACATTTCGAGTTCAAATTTTACCATTTGGTACCGTAATACACAAAATAATAATAAGACATTTCTTATGACAATACCTTTACTTTAGATCTAGTCAAACATAAAAACGATACGAAGAATGAGAGTATGAAGAAGTTTAAAACATGAACGAATGAATAGCGACGAATGCAAACTTAGGCCGACTCGTCTCAGCGAGACGTGTATTACGAGATGAGTTTACTATGAAAACAACCTGAAACTTAAAACATCTCTAAAATCTAGAAACACATGGCTTCCACCGTCTTCGTTACACTCAAAGCAAAAATCCGGAAGCCCAATAAAAATAGGTCATTCCAAATAGATGTGTGGTATTCCGCCCCCAATGACGAATTCACTCAATGCCACGGAAAGAAAAACCATGAATTAGCACAGAAGTGTTCAATGACACGGATACGAACAACAATGTGGAATGCTTGGTTGTTCCGTAAAAAGAAGTATTTAATTTACCAGCCAACAAACAATCGAGAAACCTTCACATTCAGTAGAATAGAGGACCATCTGTGTACCACCCTACTTTATTATATTATATTTAAGTAACAGCCACCTCACATTCACGACTTGTAAAAACAATTTTGAGACAGAAATAATACACGCGTTAACTCAACACCCTGCCCACCAACCACTTAGAAGTGTTTTATTTGATAGGGCTTATCAATGATGATTTTATTAATATAAATAATGAAGCAAAATGTATATTTGTTGAAATTGTCAAATTAACTATAAAACCTGCTATAACGTACTTCAAATAAGTTTTAATACTTTGTATCATTAATTGTTGTGTTATTAACTCTTAATACTTCCACACACGTACACTTATGTATAATGACAAATCACGTTCATTACATAATCATTTTTGATACAGTAAGTTATCTAGCATTCTTTCCTTATTTGGATCCTCTCTTCCAAATCCAGATAATACCAAAAACCAATCAAAGCGCTGTGTGCGCTGAAGGCCTGAGGGCTATAGGTTAACTCCCCGAAAAACAACTTTTGACCTACGTGTTTTGCGCTGAACCTTACCTAAAGCGCGGGTCTAAATGTGCAGAGGACGAAATTCAATATATGACACAGAATGAATGATTCACAAATATATGGGTGGCAGGGAAGTTTGCTTTA
>JAUMHA010219822.1:0-15756 GCA_032359765.1 Saxidomus gigantea | reverse complement strand
TTTGTCACAAAATTATTGGTTATTCTGACAAAGCATAAGAGGGCGACACAAGTGTTCTACTGAACACCCATCTAGTTATTGCTATGTAATACAGAGTCCCATACGACAATTTAATCATAACAAAGATAATAATAGTAAAATGTTCAACAACGCCTGAAAGGACAGATTCTATGAGCATTTTAAACACTGTAACTGTCTAGACAAGAAAACTCAAGACAAGACAAAAAATATTCTTGTATCGGAGAAGTGGATGGGGTATGGAAGGCATTTCATTCCGGGTGTTTATATATATAGATGGGTGTTTTTTCCGCAAGATACATTGTTCATTTTTATTTTTTGACTTAATATCAACATCCTGTGATTAATTGTATCATGTTAACGGCATAAATGTCTCAAAATAGGGTCGTGATCTGTACAAGTGTTGGTGTGCTCTTCATCACACAGGGGGTTGAAAATATAGTTGCAACATGTTAATATTTCGTCAAATTTCATCAAAAGTAACAATGAAGCATCGAAAATAACATTGCTTTTAAGACGAATGTTGTAATGTATGCTATAAGAATGAAAACAAGAACGTTTTTAAAACATAGTAAACGTTTCAGCATAAAAATCGTTTTTTTTTTCGCAAATTGTTCTGAACATCTCTATAATATTTTTTATATTCAGCAGCATAGGCAAACACTGATTCAATATATAATTTCGTTTAAAAGCTTTAAATCTAGATCATTTTCCAACAACATTTGTCTGAAGATATATTTCAGTTTGGTACACAAAAAATATCGGGTGCCTGTGGTTTTTCTGTTATCAAATGAAGAGCTATTTATGAATATAACAAACACGTTGACACCTGTCAAATATTATTCGTCTGCTCTCACAAACGTCTTTACGACCATTTTGCACAGGAATTTACAGAGAGAAAAACTTGCGTTTCAAAAATATTGTAGCCTTTGTAAGATATTTTAGTGCAAGTACATGCACAATACATGCATGCATATTGTATTCGTATAAGAAAAATAATGTACTTGTACATGATTCACTGTCGGTTAATGATTTTTGTATTATAATGATAGATCTACATACTGATTACAATATTAGATCATATCAATTTTATATTTCAGTGCTTCAAGACGACTTGATATCTTTCTACAGGGACCAGCACGGTACAATTTCACTGTCGCCTTTGCTAGAAAAAGACACACCCCTTTTGGAATTCTATGTAATGCCCGATATTTATTCAAAACTGCAGAGGACTCTCAGTGGGGTAAAACAAGAAAAGACAGCGGTTAGACCACTTCGCAATGTGTTCTATAAAGGAGACAAAATGTGCCGAAAAATATACTTGACAGCAGATGCTGGACTCGGTAAAACTGCTCTAAGCAAGAGACTAGCTTTAACGTGGTGCCACGCCAAAACACCACTCACAAACGAAGGACAGTACTTCTTACAGGAAGAAATCCAAGCTATATATGAATTTCGTTTGGTTTTCTTGTTGTTGTTACGCAATAGTTCCAGTGAGTGTGACATTGATGACCTTATCTGGAATCAAATCATTTCACAACTTGCGCATGATTATACTCGAGAAGATCTAGTAAATATATTGTGTAAGGAAAGATGTCTTGTGATACTAGATGGTCTTGACGAATGGAGCCACCCGTCGAATTCCTGCAAACAAGGTTCGAGTCCCATTCCACACCGGAAAGTTCGGGAACGTACTGTAATCTTGACAACCACTAGACCATGGAAGTTAAGCGTGAGTGGTCTACAATCCAGCCAAATCGACCAAAATCTTGAAATGTTGGGACTTAACCAAGAGTCAGCAAGCATACTTAAAAGATCGGTGATTTCACATTTATGTAATGAGAAAAATGAAAACAACTTACGGCATATGGTAGCAAAGTTTACCAGAGATGTAAACGAAAAACAAATTTCGGATCTCGAAGCTATTCCGCTGCTATTAATGTACCTGTTGTTTTTGTGGTGTAACAAAATAGAACTTGGTCAATCTCAGTGTGATTTATACAGTCAGATTATAGAACTTTTGCTCTCAAGAACTGCACAAAACTATATCGGGTTAATACCGAAAGTTGATCACCCAAAGGGTGATATCCCGCCATGTTTCCAAGGAAAAATACACTGTGCGAAATTCAACACACTTCTTACAGCCTTAGGACAATTAGCATATCAAACTTTATTCAGAGAAACAAGAGAAGAAAACACGCTTGTATTTGACGGTTCGGTTGCAGAACAATATATGAACAAAGAGTGTTTGAATTTCTGCCTAAAAACAGGACTTATAACACAAAGTAAAATTCTAGTTCCAGGAACACTGTTAGAACATAAATCAAAAGTGTCATTTGCACATAAAACAGTGCAAGAATTTTTCGCGGCATTATACATGCATTCCACCTCTGATCAAACCTCAGTACCACAAATTGTGCTTCCAAAATGTAAATGTGTCAAAGACATTCTAGAAATGTCAAAAATTCTAAAATTTAGTTGTGGTATGAATGTGAACGTGTCATCTTTGATTTCACGTGAGATGATGAAAATTATAAATGAAGATGAAATAACACGCAAATACAGAAGCACATTAGACGTGTTTGTCTACAGCCATCTACTAAAAGATTTCCAGGACATGTGCATTTTGTGTTGCAAAGAAATCCCGCGTGAAAAAGAAGTCAGTCTGTGTTTACAGGACGTGTTTATTGACGGAAGCTGTGAGCAAGAACAATACTGCGAAAATCTCAAACAACTGACGACGAGAAATACACAAAATATTAGATCACTTTATATTAACATGTTTGACATGCGTGACACACTTTACAGAAGTGCACAGGAAGTTATTGAATATTTCACACTTTATGACCTGGAAAACATCGAGAAAATACACTACCATGGTGAATATAATGACCGCGATATTTTACCTCTATTGAACAGATCAGTTAAATGTTTACATTTGTGGTGTATTAGTTCTTGGTCTCGTTTACTGTTTGAGAAAGTAACAAGTTTACAGAAATTAGAAGCCATACATATTCGCGAGTTTGAAATGAGCCACTATGAGTTTGAATTGTTGTGTGATTATATATCACAGAGACATTGCATGCGCCAGATTAAGATGGAGGGGTTACGCTGTACCGGCCACGATTGGCGTTCCTGTACTGGGTACAGTCTGGATTGGTCTCAGCATTCACAACTAAACACGTTAATACTGCACAGTATAGCTGTGTCAGAATTGAACATTAATATGGCGTCGTTAGAGAATTGTCGTCTAGTAAATTTATCTAACCCTGATCTTGTGTTGCGCTTTACAAATTGTGAACCGGCAGACAGTAAACTAAATACATTTATGTGCGCGTGGCTAAAATCTCCTGCCGCCATTGAAACAATGTTGGAAACATTGCGTTTGTCAGTGCATGTGAAACACGTGGAGTTGATGGGGATCAATCTTGGTAACAGAGAAGTGTTGACACCTGAAATGGTAAATATTGAACGTGTTCAGTTGAAGTTTGTGACAATGACTGCTTCTGTATTACAGGGAATAGTTGACGTAGTACAACAACAACCACAAACAGTTATAGTATTGATATGTAACTGTGATATAAAACCAGAAAGTGAGTTTGTAATAGTTAAACAAAAAATAGAAACATCGCGGGAACATTTTAGGGTCCAGCTGGACCGTGAGACGTGGTTTCAGTTTGAAACAATCAAACAGGGAGAATAAACACAAATATGACGCGGGTACAAAACACAACATTATATGTTACACCAGGAACGGTCTATTATTGAATATTCCTGGTTACACACACGTGTACAAATATATTATTTGTGTTGAATAAATGACATGGCATATTTTAATGCACTTGACATATGTGTAAAATAGATAAAAACATTTGAATTGATAACATGTAAACATACAGGATTAAGCTTAGCCCATGGTCTTTGACGCTAGTATTCCTGTTTCTCATTATAGTGTCAAAGACGATCCTACTGAGTAACCCAACAGGTGTACGACGCAAACTGCGCAACATACCATGAATTCAACCTTTATACAACAACACCCATAAAATCTTACAAATTGAGGCCGCCATATTAGAAAACTGCCGAACTGCAGTATTGCGTGTTGATATTGAAAAGACATTGCTTTGGTAGGAGTAGCTTCATTCTTCTAAAATGGTTAAAGATATTTCTGTTAAAAATGGTTAAAACTCTTTTTGTTTTTCTGCTACAAAAGTATGGAACTATGAGGATTTAGTTAAACATATTTGATTGTAAAAGCTCATAGATAACACTTAGCCCTGACACTGTTGTATGTTTTTAAAATATGGTAAAATAAAGTAAAATACAGACAGTTGTACATGTACAGTTTTGACTAAAAGATTGTAAAAGAAAATCACTCTATTGAATATGATTAAAACTGTTATACAAGATTATATATCTTAAGTTAAAGCAGGGAATGGTTCTGTTCCTGAGCACAGGGGCAGCGGGTACTAAAAAGGGCAATAATAAAATGGCTTATTTTAATGATGAATATCAGTGGAATTTGCTGCAATATCCATAAATTGAACACTTTGAATGAATGGGAAGTATTTCCTTTTTACATGACATAGAGACCGGTGTTACCAAAATGTAAAAAGTCTTTCAACATTTTGTTCTCGTGGCCAAATCGATGACATTTCACCAAACTTGCTTTGTACCGTCCTTGCTTTGACTAGTTTAAAAACTATATTGTTCATGTCTAGTGCATACAGAAACCACTATTATTTAGATGTATACACCTTTTTTCCGCAAATTTTGGGCAAATAGATGGTCCAGAAAGATTCTCTGTAATATACCTGTATTTATCATTTTCAGAAAAACATTGTACATACGGGCTGCTGTTACTAATCGAAATTACAATTTTTCATTTGAATCATGTGTTGTCAACTTTACAGTTTTGCATTACTGTACAGTGCTTTTCAGTTTAACAGTTATATACAGTACGAAATAATAACATGTACTTGGTACCATGTACCATAGAGTACTACATTATCATGATCACTGTGGTTGTTACAGTTACTTGTAGCACATATTACCAACGTTTTACTTGCATCATTTCTTACATGCCTTCCTTTGTATGTTTTTCTTACCATCAAATCATTACCTAGTTTATACCTAGTTACCATCAATCAATCATTAAATCCTTCTCTTTTGTATATACTCTGAAGGATACAAATACATTTCTCTCCTGTACTTTTCAAGTAAATCTTTCTTGCTTACTTGCAACACCCTATCCAAGTCTTTCGTTTCGTTAGGGGTTGTATCATTTTTACCACCTAAATGACTGAGCTAGACGTTATCATAACATATTGTGCAATTTTAATAAGGTATAATGTAATAAGTAATTATTTATAATTATTTTTTATTCATGGAATCCTACTGGTTAATTTTTCATCTTAATCCCCTGCATCCTTTTATTGTAGTTTCTTGCTTTTATTTATTTTTGCTTATGCTTGACTATGTACTTGAAATATTATCATATTATGAGGAAGTTGCTGACCAGTTCTCCTCAAATCTGATTTGGGGGGATAAATGTCTTTAAGTTTTTTTGTACTGGTCACACTTTTGTGTTTTCTTTTGCAATTCAGAGTTTTGTTATCATTTTTTATGGCAGTTTTTTTTTAGATCTACAGGTAGATCAAGATCAGCAACTTTCCCATATTTTTTTATCTAAATAATATCTGTATTACTTTAGAGGGAGACAACATTTGTTTATTTAATTTGTATTTAGTATTGAGTTACTCCCCTGGTATTCATGATAATTATGCTTTAAATCTATTTTAGTGCTCTTAATTGTGATCTTTAAATGTATATAGTTTCAGATAAAGCAGGGTTTATAAATTGATTTTATGTTTTTTTAATGTGCTACATGTTATAAAATCGTATGTATTAATTAAATGTGCTATTATAGGTCATAAATAATATTGATCTATTTACTTTTAATACCTTAAATTAAGTCATGACACTATGTATCTCTTACAGCTTTCTTACCCATGTTATATATTATACAATTCGTTTGTCGGGAAAATAGTTTTAAGCTTATGTTGTATTGTTACATCATATCCGACGTTAAAAAAAATATCTTGTATCTTGTATCATTTACTGTCATTCGTACAAAAGAAAAAATCCTAACAGTGCTTTTTAAATTGAAAATACATGGCTTAGATATAGTATAGTATTTTCTTCAGTAATATTGCAAAAAAAAGATGACAACACATATTCGAGAATGTGCGTCATAAATGCGAAAAAAGGCATAAGTCAGTACTGGTTTAGAGTATCATCACAGTTTTATTATGTACTAAAGTACTGTTAAGTATAACTGTACTATACAATACAACAAAGTGCTACAAAACTACGGTGCTACAGTTATATAGGGTACAACAGTACTATAAGTACTAAAGAACTGCACATGACAGTATAATATAGCAATACAGTACTCAAGAGAAAATAAGACTTCAGTAGTGTACTATACAGCGCGTGGTGGCATCAATCACAATGTTTAAACTCACGAAATAATATAGCTTGCTCAAAATAGAGCTTTAGGGCCAAGTTGGCTTCTTTGTAAGTTATCTTAGTTATAACTTTGGTAAAAATCATTTTCCTGGAGTATGAATCAGTGCTTAATTCCTTCTAACTTTATTTTGAACATTTTGATGGATGAAAGTACTTTAAAGCAATTATAACTATAAACAATTAAAACGACGACAGTAAGTGCGTTACTTTTAGTTTCATATAATGTCTTCAATCATTATGTTACGCATATCTATATTACTGCAAAATGTAATAACATCCTATAGAGTATGAGAAACATGCAGCATGATTTTATATTACATATTGATTTTGTCTACAGTAATTGTAGGCTTTCATTTGAATAATAAATATATTGGTATAATTTATACTTTAACTTAGTTTGTCAATTTTATACGCCCGTCTATAGAGACGTGAGGTTTTATCAGATCATCTGCGGAAGCGTCGTTAACCCCCTACTGCAATCTTTTATAATCAAACCTTTTCAAAACGTTGAAGTCATACTAAGTTCTGGACTATGTTTGACAATCAGCCAAAGGCATTAAAAAGTTATTGTCCTTGAAATGCCGATAACTGTCCGCTCTTGTTCTTAAACAGTTTTCATTGGATAAACACATAACCTTGTCAAAATGTTCATATGAACAATTTCCCATCCAGATTTGATAATAACCCAGATCGTTTGAAGCGCTACAGTGTTCCTGTCCTTGCATTGCCAAAATATTGGGAAATAGTATTAGGTGAAGTTTGGTAACCAGACATATCGGAACAGATTCTTTAGAGTTACTATGATCCCTGAATTGTTGATAATTGTTGACAAATGGTTTTTTATCGGGCCAATAACAAACCTTGTCAAACGGTAGAATTATATGCATAATACTTGCGCCGAGGTAGATAAACACTCCGTACAAACTATCATTTAATCGCCAATACGCTCGTTAGTCACTTTTGTCTGTTTTCTAGTTTTGAAAGTATATACACAATTATTTCCAAACCTGGGTAAACAGATCCAGATTCAGTTGATCTCGTCAACATTCAATAATCGGTCGGAATACTTTAGGTACTTCTGAGATATAGCCTTGAATGTTATGCTTAGTAAAACATCGACATCGACAGGTGTTCGAAAGAGTAAAAGGCACATGTCTGCACGAAAGTAGGCCTCGAATCGAAGAGGTAAGAAAAACTTGCCTGATCAAAATGAATGTACCAAGGTCCATTCTTTATCCGAATATGCGCATCTCCTCTAGTTAGCAAAGCTTCCCATGAATACTGGTTGGATTTCAGCCTGTAGTTGCTGAGAAATTGCATGGACACGAAGGTATATGAAAAAGTAGTTAAGTAAAACAAATCACCGATCCAGAACATGCTTGCAGTATGCGCATCTCTTCTTGTTAGGAAAGGTTCCCATAAAGAGTTGTTTAATTCCAACCTTTGGTTGCTGTGAAATGGCGTGGTCACTTACTTTAATGTGTATGAAAATGTAACTTAAGGGCAATAACTCTTAGAAACAATCATTGAATTTGAGCATGCATCCTTTTTATGGTGTTGAACAGTAAATGAAATTTCAACAAATCAAAGTCAGTGATTCCTGAGAAATAGCCCGGACAAGAATACACAAATGTATTTGAACGGGTTATAAGTGAATCTGATAAAAGCATCGAACGAAGACATGTTAACAGGAACAATTATAACTAAGAAGTTATATGTGACTACATGATTGTATTATACTGGTTGAGTGTGGCCTACTTGATCTGGCTTTGAAAAATGATCACTTTCATAGATCTGACATTTTATAACTATTACACCTTCGCAATAAAGGCAAAACATCTCTAAAATGTCTACCTGTAAAATCGGTTTGCCTTCGAGGTGGAATATTGAGACTATGTGGAGTGCTGCTGTATCTGTCCAAACTGTTGTACACAGGGTTGTGGAATTCCTATGTCCCACTTTTCTGACACGGGGTTTTTCGCAGGCAGACAAGTGCATTTTTCTGTCCCGGTTGTCTGCAGGCAAACCGAAATGTTGAGAGAGAAAGGAAAGACGAATAAATAATGTACGAAAGCACCCCGCCGATACTGCAGTATAATAACCAATAATCTTATCTAACTTCCCACTTGATACGGTATTAGGCACAGCGGAAAAAAGAACCCGCTATATTACATCATATTAACTTTATGTCGCTAGCTGATATAAATCATTTCCTCTCCCATCAATAACAATAATGTAAGTCCCCGAACACTTCTTGTTCGTTCCCAGGAAGGAACACTTAGATTCGTACAGACACACTTGACTGAACCATGTTTCTCCTCACAGTGATTATTTTGTTTGGGTGAACATCGCTATCAAATCACTGCCTTCAGAGGATACCACGTGATGATTGAAAATGTCACGTGACAGTATGTAAACAACTATATAAAAATCATTATAAATTTGAATTAACTTTTTGTGTTTGACTGTTAAAGTTTTATAAATTTAACCTTACTGAAAATTAAAGCTGTACAAAAGAACCAACGCTAACATTTGAACTTTTTGAAATCTAACAAAATTTTGTAAACATGGTTTATGATGGCAGTGGTCACTGTATAGTGGTCAATGTATACTGTAAGGGGAAGTAACCGCTGAGGGGGTTTGGGAAACTGTTTTACGTGCGTTTCCGTTAAAGGAACACCTTGTGATATTGAAGATGCGTTTTGCTGATTGGATGAAACCAACTAACAACCAATAGCCGTTCTTTTCCGTACAAGCTAACTGTTTACGTTACTGCGATAACAGACCTTAATATGAAAGTGTCTTTTTAAAGGGAGATTAATGGGTATGAAAATTGCACGTTGAACTTGCAGAACTCGTCCGACAATGCTTTTGATTTTGCATTGCAAGTTTTAAGAAAGAAATGAAGGTGCATATCGTGTTAGTTTACATATCGTTTACAAAGCATAAAAATATGCTAAAATTGTGGCTAGAAGTAGTATTGTTGCGAACTTACCAGGTGACTACAGCGTAGCGTGACGTAATAACCGGTGCGTTGAGTATTCAACAATCCTGAAGACATTTACAATTAAATACTAATGACTAAATTTGCTTAATCTGCCGTGTTTTGTATTTCAATAACATGTATAGACAGATGTGCCCTACAAGGAACGTTTGGAATACTATAACGTGCAAGTTCTTGCTTTCTACAGGGTCTGTCCAATATGGCGTCTAAAAATAACTTGTGCCACACAAAACAAAATCGCTAGTCGCAAGTGAGTGCAATACTATTGTTAGCAATAATTATTTAAGTACAGTTCCAACTTCATTGTATCAGTCAAAAAGGACATATTAGTAATACAAAAGAGAAATACCCATATAGTATGCATAACAAAGTGTTTGAAATGGCCATTCTGCATACTGACACTTGGGGTATGGAAAGTGACCCATATATCTCCTTGGCCTGCATAACAAAGTGTTTGAAATGGCTCCTAGCGTGAATTTTGTCCTTACTAGCAAAATAGCCATATATTGCATGCACTAAAATGATTGGAAACATCAATAGAAGCTTTCTGTAGTGAAGGATTGGTTAAAAAATGTTGTTTGTGCTTCATACATCACATACTTTGAGTACCTAGGGTCATTTGAATGTGTAGAAAACGCGAACTTCTTTATTTCAAATATCATTTCTCAAAATTTGTAATTATTATGTGCGCAATATACTAATCTAGATACTCCGAGTAATGAAAAACAATAATTATAGTACAATGCAAAATGCCAGCATTCATTTGTTTTTGACAGCTCTACCTTCGCCTTCATTCACTCTAAAACAATTTTTACATATGCCTTTCCGTTTCTTCATGAAAAAGAGTTGCCAGCAAACCTTTTCTCTTTTTTGCAATATCATTGAAAAATTACTGCGATATATTTCTAACATGTACAGGAACAAAAACGGCTGATCAAGTAATAAATGCAAATAATCAAGGGTAAACAAATCTTAATGACTTAACTTTTAGGAACGCCACAGTTATCTCCGAGGATTTGGTTTCCTACGCGCATTGCGGTATAGGTGCATAAGGTTTCGAAACGGGATACGAACACGTTTGTGGGACGGGTGCACAGACGGACGGTCAGATGAACGCAGCACTTTGCATTATCCCCTGGCAAGGGGTAGAGGGGTGGGGGTGGGGGTAAATAAGGCTTGTAATTACACATGCGACGAGGTAGAGTTAATGGTCGTGCAAAAACTTGTCTCCAAATTGTCAAGAAAAGAGTGACATCTTTTGCATGTTTTTGAAAACAAACCGACAAAAAGCTAAGATTCATAGAAAATACACACACAATTTTTTTTTAATTAAGATGCAGAAAGGTATAGTATTTGCGCTTGGGCTTTTCTGCTTTCTTATATAAAATATATGGAAACTGAAAATAAAAGTGCCATAAACCTGCTACAAGAAATGGCTGAATGCTTTCAAGTGATGTTGAGTTTTTCCATACGCTACTACATTTTGTAATACATATTATATTTCCAAAAGGCATGCAGGTTTGCTCTGACAAGCTTTAAAAAAAAAATTCAGCGGTTTCCACCACGTCGTTTTAATGAAGTTAAGATTCTCAAAATGACTTTTATTTACTTGCTTATTTATCCTCTATTATTAAATTTTAAAATAGAATGCAAAATGTTTAAAATGAACCATTTATTAAAAAGAATTGTTTGGTAGCCCGATCGGACAATTTCATCAGCCTGTTGAACACACTTGACTTGACAATGATTATTTGAAGCTGTTTCGTGAATAATCTGATTATATCTATTATTCTCTTCATATGTACGTGATTTTACAAAATAAGACATTTCAGTTTGAGAAATGGAAGCTTTATACTCATACCGATTTCCATAGTAACATAAAGGTTAGAAAAACGCTGGATTTTGTTAGGAAAAATATGCAAAATAATTATTAAGATGTTTTGCTCTAGATGTGGAATTCTTTATTTACGAGTATACCAAAGAGAATGTATACTTAAACAACAAAAAATACTTTTAAAAAGATTTTGATACAGAAAAAAGTATATCCAGAGTTAATGTTCCTGCAACGCTGTAACTATTTATCGTTTGCTGATTGGAGAATACTGGTATGAATACTGTTTATTCGCCAGATTTCATCCCCTTCCAAATGAAGTCCTTGTTAATTCCAGTTAATATTGTCAATTTCCTCCGTGTTTCGAGTTTCAAATGCCATTTTCATCTCAGCTATTTGTTTTCTCCGTTTCATGGGTTAATGTCTCTTCGTTAAAAGGAAATATTGCATGTGATTACAACTCTTCTGTAATTAAATACGTATGAAATGCCAGCTAAAACATGAATAGGTGTTTTCTTGCATACCTAAAAATACAGAATCAGCAACGTAATTATTCTGGACACTTGAAAAAAACTCGCGTTTACCATTGCTTAAAGAGTGCGTGCGTGCGTGCGTGCGTACATGCGTGCGTGCACGTGTGTCAGGACGAGTGTGTGACCGTTTGTATATCGTGGGTGTATCGTGCGCTACGAGTGACAACTGTTACATGTACGGTCCGACTACTGTAGTTTTTGTGAGGTTCCGGTTCAATCCTGGCTTATTCCCTAAACAAATTTAATCAGGTGAAATGTAAATACTAGCAGTTCTGCAATGTTTTAAACGGACAACCCTACTTTTAATATCGACAGGCCACCTTAAATTTTGAACCTGATTATTGCTTTTACTTCAGCCATTTTCCAACGAGAAGAAAACTTGTTTCTATCACGTAAAACAAGATCAAAGAGCTTAATAATTGGATGAGCTGTTTGCGCAGCCGTTGTATGTTACAACATGGATCACTATATGCAATGGTCAGACAAGATGTAAATGTTACCTTTGAGGAGCTACTAAATTGAAGAGTTTGACGGTATTGGGCCAAATAGGGTTTTGGCTAACTAATGCCTTTCTTTATTGCGATTTATTAGTATTTGCCAAATATTCAATTTAATAATGTTTATTTATTTCAAAATAAATGTAGTTTGCAGTTTGATATTCATTACGCTGTCTCATTAATACAATTTATAATATCGTATACCTGTCATAAATACTTAATCCTGATTGGCCGATAGCGCTCACGTGCCGGTTCTGCAAAAGTATGTGTAGACCTGGAAATGATGTGTAGACCTTCACGAATTTTAAGACGTCATTTCTGTCATATTTTCGTTTGATTTTCACTACACTTTATGAAGTATACGATATGAGGGATATGAGGTATCCTCAGTTTTTGCGGACCTGTTAAAAAAAGATATTAACCTCGGACTTCGTCCTTGGTCACTTTTAACAGGTCCGCAAAACTATGTATTGACCTCAAAATTAGTCTATTATTGTATAAAGTAGTACAATCTGTCTTAATGCATTAGTATACTTGATAAAGTGTTATCACTCAATTTTTAAGTTTTACTATTAAACATTATCAATTCTAATCTTTATAAACCAGTGTTTTAATGTTTTAAATACAATTCTTCATAACACTATCTTGTATTGCAGATAATGAGTGGCAGCATATCAAGTGATGTGTGACCGCGGGGAATTTTGTCAACAGTATCCTCCGAAGCAAGTGTTATGTTTGTTTGTTGATAACACTCGACATACTCCTCGTTATAAGGTATCCATTCGGAACAAAGCGACTTGATCAAAGAAAAGCATACAAATGTAGCATTGTGTCATTGGCTGTTGCGGTCGTTATCGCAAGTATTACTGTTGTGTTTACAAGATATTTTAAGAGCAAGCTCTAGGGTCTGTATAACATTACCTTTAACTAGGAATAAACTTTCTGGTTGAATGTGTTCAGTCTCGATTTTTGATGGTACATTTCTGGTCGCGACTTTTGCACAAGTATCTATCTTTTCATCCTCAGTACCCATGCTTTTCATACTGCACATCAATATATTTAGTAATATACCGTGGGTTCCGACGATGACTCTTAGTGGTATCATGGGAAAACAGGTAACCAAGTCTTGTAAATAAAAGAAACATCGCTTAGGAACAGCTTCCGCACATTGAATACCCTCATCTTGATTCTGCATGATATAGAAGATGGCACATTTTTATTGCCTAATTCAAGTGCCAAAATGAAATAGGTCATGCACCTGTTCCCAAAAGAAATTCAATAAATTTAACAATACAACTGATCCCGCTTGAATAAAATTTAATGATTGAATTTAATTGGCTGTTATTCCAACCGTCGATTTAGTGTTGGTGGTAGAATATTTTGAAATTAAAAGTGCCCTCTGTGGTTTATTGCAACATATATTTTATTCTTAAGTGTTGTGTTCGCATTTAACAATACTTTACAATATACTTCACTACAGTTTATCAATTACTATAATTGCTTTCAACATCATAATGTGTTTAGTAAACATGTTATGAAATATGTTACACTTTATGCATGGTAAATATTCTACTTTACATGTACATTTTAGCTACTCATTATTAACCGATTACAATGTAAGTAAATAATACTGAAATATATCATTTAGTTTTTAAACAGTTAATATTGAAGGTTATTCAAATAACGATTAAACATCAAAATGGAAAAAAAAACATAAACGGCCTTTCTTCCTTATGTTGAAAAACAGATGACAAAGTTCAATGTACTTGAATGAATTATGACTCTCTAGCCCGGGTCTCAAAAGTGTATATATAGCCATATCCATTCAAGGGTAAAAGTAATATACAGAAAAACTGTTCATGTGCTGTTTCATTTACTGAAGAAAGCGATATTAGTTGAGCATAGAATCTCAATATTTCATACACATGTAGAAACTATGAATACACACAATTTTATAGATATATAGACTATACCGTATACATTAGAACTAAAAGTGGTCAGACACCAATCTTGAAATTATACTACATGTATTCTCTTTCGATACATTCCGTATCCATTTCAAAGCGAAACCACTCAAATTGACGTTTAATGTTAACACTCGGCAAGTTACCTCTCTTTCATGTTGTACCATGCCATATTAGGACCGGACGAATAGTGTTTCTACTGCAAGAGAAAGCGACAATAATGTCTACAATATATTACTGTAAAGGCAACGCTTTAGCAAAGTGCAACAAGTTCAGATCAGTACACGACTGCAACCTTTTTATACTCAGACGTGATTGTAACTGGGTTTCAATCGGGATTTACATTGGTTTACCTCACTCTTCCCCGGACTCCACATGAAAGAAACGTTTTGTAAATGAAATTCACAGTGCATTTGTTTATTCAAACCGAAAAATTTAACAACTTTATTCATCAATTTACTTTATGTTATTATCTTTTTTTAAAGTTTACAATAGTTTTAAGATGGTATGTTTCTCAATCAGAAAGGATGGTTAAGAAAGCTGTACATGCCGGTGCTCGCTTTGATCACTTTTGTAGGTCATTGTGATTCGACTGGTAGATGTACATTGTACATAAGAATTGTTACCGTAGATACATAACATGTATGTTAATACAAGGGGCACCGGTTCAAAATATATCTACTACAGTATTACGGATTGATAAACATGTGTATGCTACATAGTCCAAAACGAAATAAAACCGGACCAAAAGTTGGCAGAATTGTCATAAAGACATAATTATATCAAACCATGCAATTCAGATTAAGGTTTTTATTTAAATTTAAATATACTGTATGTGGTTTAAATATTGTAAGACTTTGATGAAACATTATTAGATCTAACCCAGTCTATATATCTTTGAGATAATTAGTTGTGTCAGGTTCGCCTTGAATTGTTTTACACAGCTAATTCTTCTTAATTTATAAAAATTCCCTTTCTGTACTGTACTATCATAAACAATATAAAATAAAATTATATCGGCATGTGGCAATGATTCTTTCTTTAAAGCATCTCGCCTAAGATCTACGTATCACTACATTGACATTTAGTCCTTTACACTTGCCTTACTTCAATTTTGAGATTGTTTGCTCATTTATATCTTACGAAATTATTTCCCTTATTCAACCAAAACGGTTGAGCTGATTAGTTGATACTTAGGTATTTGTCTAAATTTAAAGATATCTTTCATGTAAAATCAATGTTAGGTCTTCTTTATTATTTATAATTATGAACTTTCAGGGTTACTGTTCTGTATATTTCCTGGCTATTCATGTTACATATTACGTGTTCGAGTACCATCAAGCCCCGCTTAAAACGTCTGATTTACAGCCTTGTTAGC
>JAUMHA010219600.1:0-15768 GCA_032359765.1 Saxidomus gigantea | reverse complement strand
TCGCGTTTTCGTGTTTTCGCGTTTCAGATTATTTTATTCAAAGGCGAATATGCAGATGGCCCTAACGGAATTCCGTATAATATAAGTAATTATTGCTTTTATCCATTCTTACTGCCTGTTGCGAATGCAAATAACGTACCTGTAGTCCGTGTGTGTTAAATGTGTTCATCTTCGCATATAACGTCTTTCACAAAATAGGAAATGAATCGCTCTTTGGTGAAAGAATTGCTTGTGCATATTTATATAGAATTTCGAAACTTGTCATTTTTATGTCAATGTTCTTTGATGTTTGTACATAATTTCAGTCAAAGCTAAGTGATTTGTTGATTCAGATACTGTAAACATTGATAAATGTCATAAACGTAACTAAGGATCAACCAATTGGATAATTACAACGTCTGAGTCACTTTAAATGGATACATCGAATAATGATTGCTATTGAAGATATAATTGAGAAGCGGTGAACCGTTTAAAATATACCTGGGATAAATCTACGGAATCCATTTGGTGACAACACTTTTTGCTGGATCCTCTTATCAAGAGAGTTTCGTTGTGTTAAGATGCTTTGGTTATATCAGATAACAACAACGAAAGAAAAAAATGATCGAACAATATATTTTGAAAAATATTGTACATGTATATGAGCATTCATTTCCCGCAACTTTCCCAGTGATGTTTATTCAGCGACCGCTTAAAATTTATATGCAATCATAAAGAAAGAAATGCTTTATTTTTGTTTGCACTTTTTTCTTTTAAGAAGTGCGTTGCTTTTTGTATGACAATCACAATCACCCGATGTGAACCTGTTTCCATACATTCACGTATTAAGCTGTTGCTCTTCTGTAAACTGGTTTTCATTTTATTTGTACCACAATATTGTGTTCATTGTTATAGGCTATAAGCGTTGTATTATGATTTATGTTGAATAAACTATTGAATTGAATTGTACCAAATTTGACCAAAGTTCATTAAGAAATGACCTAGAACAAAAACATCGAGCATTCTCATATGTTTAAGTAAAAACGTTTCTCAAAAGCAAATTAATCATAATATTTATTTAAAGTCGGGAAGATCAAATTAACATCACATATGCGAAGACAGCGTATTTATATCAGAGTTTGGCTCTTTATGCAGCAAACATATACTTCGGCAAGACAAAACAATCTCTAAATGCTCTACACATATTTAAACGACCATTTAAAAACATTTAAGAATGGTCAGTTGTAATTAGGATTTAAATGTACTTTGATTATATACACATGCCTGGTTTACATAAACATTTTCGTCGTTAAATGCTCATTTGTGATTTAACAAGCTCTTCCTGTTTGAATGAATGGGGATAAGGGAAGTTTTGAATATCGTGATGTTTAAATTGCCCGAAACAAGTTTTAGTTTCACGGTTTAACAAACAAAGTATTGATATGCTTATTTATATTTCTAATACAATGACATACTGAATCATAACATGCCTTTATGAAACTAAGCCCCTGAAGGGAAGAAAATACGAGTTTAGCGGACGATACCTAGTATTTGTGACGTTGTTTTGAGAAGTCATGAAATAACACCGAGGTATTTGATGATCTGCTTACGGTCACCCGTTAAATGAATTAAAAATTAATCAAATCATTTAAAAATAAAATAGCGAATGGGTAATAAAATGGTTATTTGATTTTTACGTGGTATATGAGGATATATTACCCGCGTCGACATAATATCACACTTGCCTAACGGCTCGGGTAATTTGAATCTAGACGGTTAATATATCCCATATACCACTTCAAAAAGCCAATTAACATATACTATTGAAAATCGGTATTTAATTCTACGCTAAAATAAACAACACGATCATCAAAGGACAACAAGTGATAAGTTACGTGATGACGTGACGTACTAGTATATCAGCAAGCGCGTCCAGCCGCGTTTCGCGTTTAAAAAAGAAAGCGATGCACTGCTACACGTTCCACAAAGTTAGTAGGGTACATGTAGTAGTCTGTACAGAACATGAAGTGTTAGCATCGAAATAATAAATGATTCTTTGGCAAGTGTTATGAGCTTAGCATTTTTACTTTGACCAGTAAGTTAACGATGAAAACACTGACGGAGAAAATAAAAGAGAAGTAACAGCATGGATTTTAAAAACAACAAATTTACCGTTTCATAACATATCTTGCTCGATTAACTGAGAACTGCTTGCTGTCAGAAATTCAAACCCTAAAACTTCTTTATATATTATAAAACTAAAGTGTAGTAGAAAGTTAAGTGCAACCTTCCTTATTTAGTAATAGCTTATATGTCATAATCATCAGACTGTTAAATTTACCATGCATTGCTTTCATTGACAATAAGATCACAGTACGTTGGGTTGTTTATAAAAAAAATATAGTTTAGTGTACCGCTTAGGACTAATTGTATGTGTAACTACAAACTATTTGTATTTAACAGGTTGGTTATAATAAGAAAATATATTTTAGTGAACTGCATTGGATTAATTGTATGTGTAACTACAAAACGACTTGGTCACATAACAGTTTCATAATAAACAATTGTTCATGGCGGAAACAACTATAACCGAGGTAAATAAATTGTATTGTTTCCTTGTATTATTTTGTCTTATTTTTGCATTATAATCATTAATTGTGTTTTTCAGTAATATCAAAAGGATACTATAAATAATGACAAGCTACTACAACAATTCTTAATGTGTTCGGGTTTATCACAAAACAACCGTGGTATGTACTACAAAACCAACAAACACATATAACAACAATGTTAAATATCTATTTCAGGTGCCACTGCTTATCGCGATAATTTTAGTAAGTGTATCCCATGTTGTAACAGAGGGCTTTGGTTGTGACCACCTACTGGAAGGACATGAACTAACGAGAGTGGGTCATTACAAGTCCGCATCGGATACAGTTATCTTTACCAACAAAAGCGTGATAGAATGCACACAAAGACAATGTTGTGTAATATCGTATGTTATATTTTTTCAGATTTACAAATTTGCAAAAACAAATCAGAGCGATATACTTTGTTGAGTAAAAGTACAAATGTATTGTATCTTAATACAAACGAAAGGGATTCAAGCTGTTGATTTGTAATAGCTAGGCATATACGACACATTACAAATATCTTTCAATCATGCATTAAAAGATGTATAACCTTTATATGAGGCAAATTATCAGTATTTATTTAACGTAGGTTTTCCAATTTTATTTTATTTTATTTTGTATTACCTGTAATATGGTTTTCATGATCAATCTGTATATTAGATTGTGCTGCAAGTAACGTTGGCAATTTTAATTTAAATCACTCTTATCTTATAATGAGATTGACAGACATAATATCAGCATCTTTTATATACACATATAGGTATTTTGCGCTTTGTGAGTTCAGTTCAAGATTGTTGCGAAAACACCAGCTTTTAATTTGTTTCGGTTCAGTTACTCTAACTCCTTGCTGTATAATACAGCTTACATTGAGAGAATGCTTACTTTTGTAATTGGAGCCCCGGGGTGTAAGCTCAGTGTAGCAGTTAGTAATAGTTACTTGCAGATACATCATGAATTAAGTTAAAAAGTTAAGTTCTTTAGTCAGATTTATAATGTTATAGTCGGATCTAAAACTATTAGATAGTTGATAAGACTATGAAGAGTTTAGTGTTATTTGCGGTTATTTGGGTCACGGTAAAGTCTGAACAGTATTATGAAAAGCAAATTTATATTCAAACTTTGCCTTAGTTTACATTTGTGATTTCTCGTGTCAAGGTACATTTAGCTGTTTCTAGAAACAGAAAACTGAATAATACACTAACAATGAAGAGGTGTGCTATAAAATGCTATTTAAGTAGATGTCACAAAGAGGATTGTTCAGTATTGCATTTCGGGTTATTATTAACAATGTCAATCTCACTCAATGTCAATCTCAAGCAAAGGAAACGTTTACAATCAAATGTTGAATGAAGTATTGTATTGGTACGGTTACTGTGATCAGGGTGAAATTCGTCGTATAAAAGATTTATGTTTTACAGTTTTCCTTCTCTTCACATGCATAATTTTGCTAAGGCGCTTTCAATTAAGTGACTGTTTTTCTTTCAGTAATGATAAGCTACAATTATCGTTTCCAAACACTTTCAAGAATGTAAGCTTCTATATTCGTGAGACTAATCTTCCGTACCATACCCGAATAAAGGAAATACCAGAAAAATGTGCTACGCAAAAAACACAAACTGGTCAGCTGCAAAGGTCTTCAGTTAGACGTAAGACAACAACCGGGACGAGATGTTATGATTTTCCGCCGAGTGATGGCGACTGGTGCTGCTCAACGTACGTTTGAACTCTTTATTTTCCATTTTCTAACATCATGATTTTACTCTTATAAAGCATCCATGATGTTAAAAGTGATTTAACTTTCAACGGAAGGCTTGATATTTCTGTTCTTTTCTTAATTCTTTCCTTGACCTCCTTCTAAATGGACGGAGATAAAAAAATATATTCATTAAACTTACTTCTAGAATGTTCTAATGTTTTAGCATCCCTTTGTGAAAATGGTTGAGTTCTTCAGTGTATGCCCTTTGTGGTGTTTATTTTTGTGTTAAGTAACTCGAGCTACACAATATTACTGTGATGGGCTCCGAGATGTATTTGTTTGTATTTTGTAATGTAAATTGAGCTCTGATTTATTTTTCTTAAAGAAAGTACATTATAATTTAAGCATTAGTATCATTCCTAGCGTTTGAAATCCGTTTTGATCTTTTATTCGTTTTTCCCAAGTATCTTTGTTTTTACTTAATGTTTAGTTTGAATTATTCACTTTTGAAGTCACAGATATGCTACGTATTACTCAGACGAGATGCAAAATACAAGCAGCGAGACATGCGTGATAATCAAATTAGGAACGTTATTTCAAATGGTAACGGAAGGTATTTGCGGGTGAGTTATCACATTTATCATAACAAAACCAAATTGGAGGCTATATTGTGCAGATGAAAGGTGTTGATCTTTAATGTCTTCCTGAAATGTGTTTGACCGCCTCGATAGCCTACTGGTAGAGCGCCCGCGTCGAGTGCGGGAGGTCGTTGGTTCGCTCCCTGGCCGCGTCATACCAAAGACGTAAAAAAATGGTACCAGTGGCTCCCTTGCTTGGCGCTCAGCATTAAAAGGGAAACTGGCTTCTCTTCTCTCATACCCTCACGGCGATGGATATCATCAGGAATGAGGTGTCGAGAGTGATTAATATAAGTTGTATAACTTGTTTCACAATCGACCTAAAAGAAATTAGTATAAAATAAATGTGTAGACGAATGAAAATAGTAAATTAAACGGTCCTTTTAGATGTTCTTAGACTTATTTCCGACATGTTCTCATTTCAGGCCAAGCGGATCGTGTAACTCTGACCCAGACAAATCTTGTCAGCAGCAGCACACTGTGCAGTCATTGCTTGCTTGGAATAAAGACACACATAGATTAAGATTCGAACTGTTTAACATCCCTACATACTGTTCGTGCATAAATGGCAACTAAAAAGTATATGTTTACAAGGCTTATATGGTACATAACACAATGCACGTCGGACATTCTGTTATTATATTGAAATAATGCCGATAAATTTATGTAAGCATCTACTAGGTGAAATATGAACATTTGATTTTGATTCTATTTTATTTTACGGTAACATGCTCTAAATGACATCAAACTATCAATTGTGGTGAACAACTTTAGTGTCACAATCGGAAGGTGACGGTGATTGAAACCTGTGTAGGTCTAAAAAATTGTATGTTGCCATACCATAGTCTATATTTTACAATAACAACTAAATGACCTTCATTATTTTCCTAGATTTGCTTTTGTTTAGAGATATTTTGATCATGTGATTCCACACCGTGTATTTTCCCATACAACTTGATTATATTGAACGGATATTAGTGTATTCCCATGTTGCATTTGTATAGCCTAAGGAAACTATTTTATTGGATTTTGTTTTAGTATCAGTTTTAATGAAATAAAACTTAATATAATTTTCTAACATACCCATTTTTGTTAATTTATACTATCAGTACTTACTACAGATATATATAAACTGCTGTTTTCGTGGCACCTTGTCAGATTATAGTGTTTTATTATTGCTTTAAATATTGTTGTTAATCTTAAAATGTGCTACTTTGTAATGTAGGTGTAACGCACGTTTATTAGTGTCATAACATCTGCAGTATCCCGAGGGATGGTTGGTGCCTGAGTCCGTCATAGCCACTATGATGTCGTCCAAATATATAAGGCAAATTTGCCAATTTACACCTGCCAGGACAGTCTCAATTCAGCGTTCAAACGTTGCTGGGGCATTACATAAACCCCGAAAAGGCCGGAACTCAAACAAACCTCGTCTAGAGATGAATGCTGTCTTTTCTTTATCTTTATCGTCTACCTCCACGTATCTTTATCGTCTACCTCCACTTGCCAATAACCCGAGTTAAGATCTATACAGGAGAACCACTGAGCACACAAGAGCTGGTCTAACGTATCATCTATCTTTGGTAGGGGATACGCGTCTTTTAAAGTAATATCGTTCAACTTTCTATAATCTAAGCAAGAGCGTTTCGACCCATCCCGTTTTTCAACCATCACAATGCCGCTTGATCACGGACTACCGGACTTCTATATGATATTCCCATCGAGCATATTATCGAGTTGCCTATTTATTTCCGCATTCATATGAAGGCTCTGCGTAATCTTCGCTTTATAGGTTGAGTTTCTCCTGTTGCAATTTTGTGTTTATCTATACCAGTGCGTCCTATGTCACCCTCATTCTCAGAAAAGGCTGACGAATATTTGATCAAAAGTATTGCAATTACTCTACATTGATCTGGATTCATTCCCGAAATCTTTCTCTTAAACATATCTGTTAAATGTTCTGAAACATCATTTTGCACTTTTGTTGGTATGCTGGCTCTTTTAACGTATGAAACAGGACTAAGTGTTGCAACCCGGCATAAAACATCTGTGATTCATCTGATACATTCATTACTCTTAATGAAATAGTCTCGTTAGGATATAGCACTGTTTTAGCTAATAAACCTTTCCCGCTTTTTAACAAGTTTAAAGATGGTTCAGCCATAAACATTTGTTTTGAGATGCCAAGGTTGTTTTATTTTAGTATTCCTTGTACAATTATTTCAGTTCTTCCAGAGATTGCAGTGTTTTCAGCTACAATGATTCGAAAACAACCCAAAGTTCCGATACAATTTATTTTATATCGACTACCTTGTATCAACATTTCATTATTGCAAACATTAACAATGTAATTTTTGCTTTTCATAAAATCTTAACCAAGGATTGCATCTCCATCTACTATATCTGCAACGATAACAGGCATACACCATTCATCATCAATAATTGTTATAGCAACCATAGTATTGCCTCTTACATCTACAGGTTTCCCAGACGCTGGCATAATTTTACCATGGTATGGCTCAAGTTGCTGCGTCTGGCTTATTCTTTCCCAAACACTAACTGACAGATAATAAATGTAGCACCAATGTCTACAAGCCAATGCACCTTTAATTGTTGCTTCAACAGAGAGCCAAGTTTCCTGTTGGCCTGAAACGTTCACATTATGAGTTTTATTAGAAAATGTTCTTGACATTATGCAATTTGTTCATTTGTAGTTCAAGCTCAACTATATCTTTTTCAACTTTCAGCCTCTCATTCTCTCACTGTATTGCTATTAAACGTTGTTGCAACTCTGCACTACTCTCAAATGACATATCTTTTAATTCGTGTTCCATCTTTGAGTTGCACGTAAGTGATAGTGGATATTCTATTAAGTGATCCCACTGCTGCCACAAAAAATTCCGGGAACTTGATAGCGTCTTTTAGTTACAAATGGCGTCTTAACAAGAAAGGGACATAACTCTGTATACTCAATACTTGATAACGTCCGTACTATTACGTTCCGGTAGTAGAACTATATAGTATAAAGCTACAATACTTTATACAAATGGAGACGATTGAAACTGTCTTTCGTCGGGAAAATTAATGTTTTAAAATCTTTTGCATTCCACAAACTGGTTCACCTTCTTACAGTATTAAACAAGGGTAACAATAGCAAGTCTAAATGCTATAAAAGTATTAAATACTACTACAACAGATAGACTTAACTTTTAATATGGTCAAGGTGGTTAAAAAATGATTGATGCAGACAGTTTTATTAATGCAATAAAAGCTAGTTGGGTCAAACGAATCATAAATGAAAATCGGGCAAAGTGGAATATAGTATACCACGAAGAACTGAAAAAGTTATTTAAATGTAATGTAATTAGAACAGATGCAAATAACCTCATTTTAAGATTTACCTTTCTCAAGGATATAGTTACATCTTGGTCCGCGATCAATTACAGACACAAAATAGAAAACAATGCAAAAGAAATACTTCGGAACAGCTCAAATATAAAAATGAAAAGTGGAATTATGCTGTTTTACAAATCGTGGCTAGAAAAAGGTATTTTATAGATAGGACACATTTTTTTATTTTAGGACAAAAGGCTTTTTTAACCTTTACTCAATTACAAAATATAATTATATGATGTTTCAAATGGGGATTTCTTAAAAAAATGTTTCTTTCACAAAAGCTATAAGTATTATATGGAAAAAAGCTAAACACAGAAGAAATAAATTTTTCAACAGCAACAGGCTACTTGATAAACAAAGTGAGAAAGAATACTAGCACCAACAAACTGTTGTGTGAAAATCAGGTAATAGCAATGAACAATAATTTCAACAAGATTAAAGAGAAATGGGAATCAGAACTGCTTGTAAGTAATGAAGAAAATATAAAATGGAAAACTGTGTTCACGACGCAATTGAAATGCACAGTTGACACAAACCTCAGAGAATATCAATACAAATCTCTAATGAAATAGTTCCCAGCAACAGCTATCTTTATAAATGCAAATTGGTAGCTCTGACCTTTGTGACTTCTGTTCGATGGCACCAGAAACAGTCAAACACCTTTTCTGGCAATATCAGTAAATTCAAACATGTTGGGTCGATTTGCAACTGTATCTTGGGAACAAAAACATGTTCATAACTGATTTAAGTTATCAATTAATATCCATAGGTAAACAAACAAAAAAGGACACATTATTAATTTCATCATTATATTGGTGAAGTACTTCGTATCGAAATGCAAATATACCTCCACAGTACCAAATATTCATTCATTTAAACTATTTTTAAAAAGAACAATCGAGATTGACCAGGTCATAGCCACAATGAAAAACAAACTTGATACGTTTTATACAAAATGGCAAGGATTTAATATAGTTTGAGAGACACTGTTGCACCGCTCCATATTACTTTCAAACAGTAGATAATCAGCAATGAAAGTTCTCTTTTCCTTTTATTTATTTTCTTCTTTCCACCTGTCTAACCTGTTTTATCTTCTTCTTTTTCTTCATTTTCCTTAACGTTCAAAGCCCCTATACGTGCATATGAATTTACACAGTATTATGATTTACAATATACAGGAGCTATAATATGACTGAACAAGAGATGTCCCTTACAAGTGACGAATGCCCGCGAAAGATGTGTCTCACAGTCTGTGTCCTCTCAATGTTCTCAATAATCGTGCTATGTAATTTTAAAATCCTACCATGCATGACAGAGTTATCATGCATGCATATTACTTTTAAACAATAAGTGTGACCCTGATCTTTGAAGTAGGGTCATGGTTCTGGCATACAACACATTGTCTTAATGTGCTGAACATGCCAAGTTATTTTTAAATCAATCAGTGCATGACACAGTTACAAATGTATGCATATATACAGGATTTCGGTACCTTCAAACTCTAAGTGTGACCTTGATCTTTGAGGTAAGGACGTGGATTTTGCACGAAGCATGTCGTCTTGATGTGCTAGACATTTGTGCCAAGTTATTTTAAAATCCTTTAATGTATGACAAAGTTACAGTCCGGACACGAATGTTTGCATATATAGAGGATTCCACTACCTTCAAACTCTTAGTGTGACTTCAGAAAATAACAATGTGTGTGAAATATCTCGAAAGATAAACAGAGTTTTATCAAGAATAAAAGGATGACAGCTACAGATTGTGATTATAGCAAGTACTTCATAGATTTACGTTAGAAACTTCAAAATCACGCAATTCAGGATTTTACACGAAGTAGTGAAAACCGATGAAAATCGGAATGTAAACAAGTTCACGATAGATTTTAACGAGCACGAATATGTATGGTTTGATGTTGGTTGGTATTATTAACTTGATCAACACATTTTGTACACTTTTATGACTTGTTTCTTGCATCAAAATAATAACTTTACAATTAAGATGAACAGTTATTACAAAATCAAAAGGCCTATCCTTTGATTTCAACTGTGTATTCGAATCGTGCGAATACTTTTAATTGTAAAAGATAGTTCGTACTTTAATATTATTGTTTATATAAATGTATATGTCTCGATGGGGACGCAGGTTGTTACCATTAAATAGCGGCATTTATGTATTAATTAATTGCTATCATTATTTTTTTCAGGCTTGCGAAATGGTTCTACCTTTCTCCTCCAAAACGGTTCTTCCTTTGCCTTACGTTGCTACTTCAAATTTATCAAAGTTTGCTTTGAGACAGCTCTTATTATTACTTGGCGGTTACAAAGACAAACAGAATGATTATAGTACATGTATGTCTTTGAAAAGACATCATAGTCTACTGTAGGGTAAACCTTTTTCCTTTGTTTCATGTAGGCCTAACAAGATAACAATGTGAGGTGTAAGTGTCGTCTAAGACCTATTTTATAGTATATGTATCAAGACATTACAGTTTTTCTTCCCCTTGGAAGAAGATTATTTTATTGATATATGATATGTAATTACTGACAGTGTGAAACGTCTAAAATATGTCTAGGCTCTGTCTTTGCCCGCACAATTTAGAAATTGATGTTAAGACAGCGCTCAAATTGAATTTCCGGTAAATTTGTTTTTCAAAAATGCAGTTTTTTTATAGTTAGTTTAAATGACTGCATCTGCCATGACTGTTAAATGGCAGCCACTAGACAGAGTGTTATTCCCCTTGTAGTCCGATCGGGGTTGGTTGTAATGATAATAATAAAGGGTAATCTCAGATGCTAAACTATTCCGTGTCAGAGCGGACACTGTAAAACAACAACTCAAACATTAAAGGACACGTATATGTGTTGCTATATTGAAAAATTACCTTGGCTACAAAGTGTTCAGACAGGAGTCTGCCTTCTCAGATGCTACAACCCGTTCCATGAATGTAACACGTTTTATTAGAAATTCCCGTCTTCTTTCCGATTGTTGAGACTAACGTCGTGTTAAATGACAATTCTGCTTTTTTCATGTTCTGAAGAAACTGGACAGTGCACCAAAGACATCCGACGCTTACTGCAGAAAATTTGAAATCAAGCAAGCGTACAGTATACATATTACGTACAACATTCCATTTCTTAGTTTCCTTCAGCACACAAGTATTGTAGTCGTTTGGAGCCGTCTTGGTGCAGTGATACCTCGTTCGCCTGAGGATTGGAGGGTCTCGAGTTCGATCCCCACCAGTGCCAAATTAGTTGTTGTGCCTTCAGACATGACACATAATTCCATATTTCCTCACTCATGTCCCCAATTTCATATATTCATTTTAGATGTGGTTATAAAATTTAAATCTTAAGTTCATAAAGGTTCATGTGACAAGAAAAACAAGAACAAGTGCAATTGTGTAAGAATTTAATTTTAACTTGGCTCCTATTTCTTCGAAACACAATTCTTAACATAATAGATAACATCATGAAGGTTTATCGTCTTAGTTTTCAAATAATCAAATTTGAAATAAGGCATAACTATATTTCCTTATCCAAAATATTGCACGTTTATTTATCCTTTAAAGTATAAAGAACACTAGATCGAAAGGTTCTGATGGGTTTGAAACTTCATTGAAAAGTAGCATACCCGTTTTAAATCAGTGTCCTTACTACAGACATACAAAACGCACAGCTATCAAATAAGTACAAGTTTTATTCTATACAAATTGCAATACTGTCATTTAAATAGTGTTAAGGTATAGGCGCTTATAAGGCATGTAATACCTTATTAAAAAGAAGACTAATTTTGTTACTGACTAGATCTAGCGACACTTATGAAATGGATCAGATGAGAAAACATCTTCATAATAATATGGTGAAGAACATTGGAATACCAGGCACTGGTGCAAAAACTTCATAGATATACCTGTATATAAACTACTCAAATAGGTTACAATAGGGAACTAATGAAATGGATCTTCGTATTAATAAAGTGCACAAAGATCACGGTATTAGTGTCAAAATGTGCAAATTTAGGAAGCTTTCTCTTTCTCAACGTATTTTAATTAAACATTATTTTGCTATTTTTTTAAAGGAATATCAGGTTTATCATAAAAAAGCTATTGTAGGTAATAGTGAAACGCGTAAAAAATTGGAATATCAAGTATTTGTTCAAACATTTAAAATATATACCTGTATATAAATCACAGCTCGAAAACGTTACAACAGAAAATATCTTATGGTATAAATATTCAAGTACTAGGAAGCAAAGTCTTCGGCACAATTAGGTCGAGGCATTATTTTATAAAGCAAGTACTTTTTCTTTCCTTAGAACTCTCGATAGTTTGGTGTAAATTCTGTGAAGTAAAACTGAAATATTAATGCGATGCAAGCCATAATGAAGGAAATAACAAATTTTATGCGTTTGCCTCCCGACGTTTAGTCTCTTTAATCTCTAGATACCTACCAGGCATAGACACAGATTTTATTTTATTTATCATTTATCAATCGATTTTATGGTAAATTTCGTAGTTAAAAAAGGCGAAAATCAATATCAACTTTTTTTAAAATCAAGAAAGTTAGATTCGCTAAAATCAAAACAGGACTAAAATCGCGAAATTTGATGTACGCGAGAAAAAAACCGATATACGGTATTAGATTGAAGAACTTGACGAACGTAATGTCAGCTTTTTCATTAACCTTGATGAGTGTAGTTTGACCTTTATTTACAAGCAATCAAGCCAGTTTAGTGACTGCAAAAGTTATTAACATATTACAATATTACTTAGGTCCGACATTTCTTATTAATAATCAAGGCTTAAGGTAGCGCTATAGGAAAGTTAGAAATACATCGAACATGTTTATCTTTTTGTTGTGTTTAGCAAGTATGTAAATTCATACATTTTTAAAGGTAATTTTAAATTTCTGGGAAAATGAAACATTACAAACGATGGTGCCCTTGATTACTGCAAACTGTGTTTATAATGAGTTTGATATATCCATACAATATTTTCATATGAAATAAAGAAACAAACTGGGACTGAGAAAAGGTGTTCCTTATATCCATTCGATATATACGCAGTAGTTATATACGGAGTTTTCTGTACAAAAAGAAATAGGTCACTAAATGTTATAAAATTCCTTACCTGCTTTAAATTTGTGAACAGGGCTTACATCTTGGCGTAACTCCCTAAGCCACAACCCCTCCTTGCATTTTATACAAGGGTCCCTGCTTAAGAGAAGCGTGTTATAGATTTTTGAAAACATTACTTGCTACAATCATATGAGCATATTTGTATGGTAAGGGTGTATAACCTTCTATCACAGCACATGTAAGAGCATACAATTAATTGAAGATATTAACAGAAAGAAGAAATGAAAAAACAGAGTAACTTTCTCTGAAATTTATAAGAATGTGCCCATTTACAGTAGCAACAGACGGGCAAACCCCCAAAATACAACGCAAAGTAATGCAACCCCAAATAACTATACTCAATCAAGTATAGAAGAGTCACAGTCAGACAGATTAATTTACAAGTCCAGTCAAAATAAAAACGGCGGCAGACTACTGAAAACAGACAGAAATGCAAGTACATATACATGTACTGAAAACCCAGACGATTGGGATGATTTTTCCAAATACGTAAGACGTCGTACAAAACTTGTCTATCTAGGCTGATTTAAGCAAACCATAACCGAAGAAAAAATCGCCAAATACGTAAAGGGTAAAGAGTCCAAGCTTACAAAGGTATCTATCTTCCGCATTCGTAAATTTAGAACAGTAGTCGTCAGAGTTAACATATGAGATGATGGAACGCTGAGTTGCTTACAGACGACCCATATTTCTAGCCAAAGGGTATCACCTGCAGACATTGGATGTCATACAGGTCCTATAAAAACCGTTATAACAATGACCCAGAGGGGGAATGGTCTGGTCACAGAGTGCCGACCACAAGGGGAAGTAACCCCCATTATAAACCTAGCACTGGCTTTGAGGATCATATTCCATATTCAGTATTAGATATAGATTTACAATGAACAACAACGTGTGTTAACAATAGAAACAATTGCTTGAATGTCGGTAACTGGAACGCAACTGGAATTATGTCTATAGCCAGTTACATGCGTGAGCTTATAGAGGGTTTTAAGATTGATATCTTAGGTATATCTGAACACTGGCTGTTAAAATAAAATCTTAATTTTTAAGATTGTACAAATAACAGATATATAAGTTACTCTACCTCAGACCCCAACCTCGATATGCCAAGCAATAGAAAGGTTGGGAATGGTGGTATTGCATTGCTATGGCATAAACAATTAAATATGTTTGTTATGCCATTGGAAACTGACTCTTAATATGTTATTGGTATTCAGATAATGTTAAGCCCAGGTGTATATTTGTAAATTTTTCAATTATATTTACCGTACAAAAACCATAGCATACAAGTTTACAGAAATTGTATTGATGAACTAGAAAATATTATTTGCTCATAAGATGATAAATGCTCACTTTTAATCATGTGATATTATAATACTGAACTCGAGTCTGAGACACGGACATCTTTCGCGTATATTAAAAAAGCATGTTATTGTCATAAATTTTGAGTAAGTACTCTCTCAAATCACTCGATACATTAAATATATGCAGGGGAGCGACCTATAGTAATGTCCCATACAATAGTAGCAGAGAGACATTAATAGATCATGTAATCGTACAAGATGTACTTCTCAAACAAATACAGAACTGTTAAATAGTAGATGACAATGCGCTTAACGTTTCTACCTATCGTCCGATCGTAATTTCCTTAAGGACGCAGAAAAATGTTCAAATGTTTAATACATCACAAATATCAAATCGAAATATCATCAACTGGCACAATGTAAAACATGACCAGAACAATAATTATAAGAACTTCTTGGAAAATTGCGATGTTCTACAACTCGCGCAGTATTTCTCTGTCAATGGTAAATGCGACATAGATATTTTATATAGTGGGATTGCAACCATAGTTAATCTCGCAACAAATCTTTTCATTTCAAAGGTAAAGTTTAAACCTTACATTAAGCCTAACTGGAGTGACATACTCACATCTATACACACAGAAATGATGACATAACGCAGGATATGGATAAATGAAGATAGACCGAGAGAGGAAAATTCTCTATCATTTAAAGCATATAAAACTATAAAAAACTAGAGCTATCACTAAATGTGATAAATACCCCCGAAAGACTGCTTTATAATCTGAGGAAGTTCGTAGTAACAGAATACCTTGCAAAGAAAATTGAATAAAAGATATTGTTCTTGGCAATAACTCTGTAATTACTCAAGAAAGAGTTATGATTCCTGTGCACTGCACTTCATCTCAATGTACTTGACCATTGTATGAAGTTGTATTGAATTCCAACCAGTAGTTTTCAAGTTATGCTCCGGACAAGGA
>JAUMHA010219489.1:0-11074 GCA_032359765.1 Saxidomus gigantea | reverse complement strand
AAGTCTCATGTACCAATTATTGAAGTCTCATGTACCAATTATTGAAGTCTCATGTACCAATTATTGACAAAGTGCAGTAACAGTATATCATTTTCTAAAAAACTATTTACAATGGTTTTTCATCTTGTTCATTAACATTATTCTTTAATAATTGATTGATACAGAAATCATAGTTTATATGAACAGACATGCTGACATGCTTTGCAATTAATGGCTTTTACGTGTTGCTTACCTTTTCAAAACCCCATATTTCTGAAGCAGATCTTGTGTTTTACACCATGAACTGATTAACATCAAACTATATGCAGAGAAAGAATTCTGTTATAACTTTAAACAGAATCTTAAGTTGTTCTTCAGAATATATAAACTCTTTTTAGTCTAGAGGACTGAAAAATACTCAGATGAAGTCAACTTTAGGCATACTGCATGAACTTAGAATATGCTATACAATGTATTGTGACCAATAAAACTGAATGTACATGTACATGTATCTAGCATGGACACCGTGTAATAAGCATTACATATGATAACTTAATATTTGGGATTTATAAACATATTACATTGTATTTTGTTAAAGTTACTGTAATAACATGTTAAATTACTTTATCAATATTTTAGTGGATGCAATACAGTTATACTGACCTGTGAAATAAGATGTCTTTATTAATTAAGAACTGTGAAAGTGTATATTTAGGGATTATTGTGTTACATATCTGTTTTAAATAATATGAACTAATGCAAATATGACATGTTATAGAAAACAAAGTTTGATTGTTTGATTTGTTTTCTTTCAGTACCTTCAAATTCGCCTGGAGTGAACAGTGAAATTCAGTCATCAGACTCATCATTATCATCATCTTTGTCATCAACATTTACATTTTCACCCACAGAGAGTGCAACAGTTACATCATGCGTGACATCACAAGCAACACCTGTATCATTTCTAGAATCATCAATTAACTCGCAAGGAATTTCTTCAATTTCACCAAGCATTTTGTCTGTGGCCCCTCAAGAAACTTCATCAGTGACATATCAGAAAACTTCTCTTGTTTCTCCACAATCATCACAAATGATATCAAACTCATCATCTATGACATCATCACACAAAACGTCTCATAACTCTGCTTCACAACACAAATTTCTAACTTCGAAACTGCCAGTAAAATCACCAGGCCTATCTGTAAGTTCGTCTGTACCGACTTCGGTATCACATTTGCCAACTACTACGGGAAAACTTCATGGCGACGGAAATTTTGGAAGACGGTCCTTAGATACTGCACAGCTTCAGGATATAAAAGCATCAGCATCTTCTAATGCGGGAAGAAGATCTCTTGACAGTGCACAGTTTAGCGATACCATGACAGGTTCTATTTTGCCAACAAAAGTCCCAGTTGTAAAGGATATACCATCTTCTCCAATCCATAGGTAAATTTTAGCATCTTTATCTTTACTGTTGTTTACCAGATTTAAGCAGTGTTTGAGTTTTGCTGTCATCCTATATGAAGACAGGGAAACGTTGAAAAAAAGGGAAGTGTTAAGTTTAAGGAAAATGATCGAATGATTTCGTTTGACATTTTGAGAAGTTTTATGTTGCAATTCAAATTATCTGAATCTAAGGAGCAGTATATAAGCAGCAGTATCTCTATGATTTAAGCAATGCTGCTGCTTTAAGTGTGTTTGTACAGCCCTCCTTGGCTCTTTGTAAATTTAAAGTTTGATATCTGAAACTTCCACTATTCAGGAGAGAGATCTGCTTTCTGACATGCACAAAGAACAAGGAGTTTTACTGTGTGAAAATTAACGTTGACATTAAAACATTTAGTTCACTGTTAACATATCACTCTACAGCAGTTTTATCTACAATGAGTGAAGGAAAATCTAACTTACAGTTTAACAATGTTTTCTGTTGTTTGAGACGGATAATGAAGCATTGGTCTGTGTTAGATGCAAGGTCTGAAAGTAAAGGACCGAGGTAGTTTTAGCTGATGCTTTTGCTATTTTCAGGTATGCTGCCACAGGGAATGTTGACGCTTTACGCAAGTTAATAGTTGACTTGGAAGCTGACGTCAATTTACCAATGAAGGACGGAACAACGCCAGCACACTGTGCTGCTGAAAACGGACAGGAAGGTATAATATCAGTTGTCAACACTGTTTCGAAAATTTTTAACAAAACTCATGGACAATCCAAACCTGTCTTTCAAACTCCATTTTCATAATGTAGTTAAAATAGTTGATCAGTTGGTCTGTATCATACTGTATGTCTCGTTTGCAACAGTAACTATTGCTGTTTCTAGTTGTCTATCATTTTATTGTTTCAGAATGCCTGTCTTTGTTGATTAAGCATGGTTGCCATGTCAACAGCTTAAGAGATGACCAACAGACACCTGTACATTGTGCCTCTGCCCAGGGACACATTGGGTAGGTTTTCAGACTATAACACATAATTATAAACTCATGATTTCTTTTAAACTACATACTTGTTAAACATGAAATTTGTGCATTTCTGTTCACAGCTATTGGAGCTGATTTTCATTGATTAATGGAACTGTTGTTGAGGTTTGTGACCAGTTTGGATTAAGATTAGTCCATACATCCAGTGAAATATGGTATCATTAAAATTGATAGGCATTTTCACACAATTATGCTACTGTTTTTATACCTCCCAAAATGAAATTTAGGGGGTATATTGGAGTCCCCGATGGTCGGTCGTTCAGTTACATTTTTCTTGTCCGGAGCATAACTTGAAAACTACTGGTAAGAATTCAATAAAACTTCATACAATGGTCAAGCACAATGCGAGAAAGTGCACTGTATAAGAACCATAACTATAGAGTTATTGCTGTTGGTTACTTTTCCTTTTCCAGAGCATAACTTAGACATAACTTAGAATTAAATGCAACTACATACAATGGTCAAGCACAAAGAGAGGAAGTGCAGTATACAAGAACCATAACTCTCTATCTTGACAAATTACAGAGTTATTGCCAAGAACCATATCTCTAGTTTAGTTGCAAGGTATTCTGTTGCTACTAACTTCTTCAGTTGATAAAGGGGTCTTTAAGGGGTATTAATCCCATTAAGTGATAGGTCTAATTTGTTTTTGATGACTTTCACAGCTTTGATGTTGGTGTTTGAGCAGCAGCGCTTGTTATAGTTATTTTGTCATTCTCAGCTGTTTCATTTACAATTTGGATCTTCTTTGCCTTTACAGCTGTCTGAGATTGCTGCTAACAAATGGTGGAAACCCAAACTTGTGTGATAATTCCGGCTGGTGTCCGCTACATTGGGCAGCGTCAAATGGTCGTCTAGAATGTTGCAGACGTCTGCTTGCGTATGGTGCCAAACGATTATCTTGTACAAATGTAAGGACTCATATTTTGTGAAGTATATTTCTTCAGTAAAAAATGTATTTTATTTTTGCTTGGTTTACATCTGATGGTAAAAATGCTGAATATTTGACCACTGTTTTATTTCATGTTTTAAGTCTGTTTACGATTAGAATTTTGCTTTCAAATATGGGAAATGGTGAAAAATGAAAAGTAACCATTAGAGATTACATTAAATTTTGATTTTGAACAGAAAATGCCATTAGATGCTACAGATTATGCATGTTACTGGAAGGGTTTTAGCATATGGACACAGAAATCATACAAAGGTTTTAGGAAAAACAGTTGAATAATTCTAGACATACCTAGTAGAATGGTTGGTTTATGTTGTATTGCAGACAAACTGGACTCCATTTCATCTGGTAGTGCATTCTGGTTTTCCCCACCTGCTTGAACTTTTGTTGACTTTTGAAGTAGAAAAGTTTGAATATCTTCCTGAAGTGAAAAAGACATTGTTTACTGTTTTGGATAAAGATGGTGGCACTGTAGGACATCTGGCTGCTATGAAGGAATCTCATGTAAGTATTTAGGGCATAAAAATACAGTGCAAGCTCTCGAGAAGGAACACCCTTGGGAACACAGAAACGTGGTTGTTGTAGAGAGGTGTTGTTTTGGAGAGGTCCGTTCCTCATATAATTTATGCAATTGGAAAGAAAATGTGTAAATTTTTAGGGAGGTTGTTGGTCTAGGGAGGTGCCATTTGGGGAGATTGGACTGTATTTAGTAGGCTTTATCTTAAGTAGCTATGATCATTTACCCTTTTAATGGTAATTTCTAAAACTGAACTGTCCATTTTTCACTGCATACACAACTGTTTATAATAAGATACATCTGTACTCCAGATTGACCTTAGAGGAAAAAGCTGTTTGTAGGTCAATTGCTGTTTACCAATTTTGAAACAACAGGGCAAGAATAAATGAAAAGCTTTCTCTAATTGAATTCAGATCTGCACTTTCTCAAATAACCTGCTTGGAAACACTTCCTGTTATATGTTTTAATGTCCTTGAATAAGCGGGTACCTTGTCAGTTCATTGTAGATTTTGGTTAGAGTTTATGACATATGGAATGATGATGGCTCTGCCTATTTAAGGGACTTCCTATGTCTGTTGTAATGAAGTAAAGCCCTCAGGTTTCTTTGACAGTGAAAGGTGAAACAATTTGCTATTTCATCTGTGAAGTAGGTATGACTGGAAAACCCGTAATTACGTACAATCAGAAGATATTTATGGTGGTTGAAATGCCTAACTGTGTTTTTCAGGAATGCCTAACTGTGATACTAGCACACTGTGATATTGATTTTGAAGCTAGAGATAAATGGGGAAGGACTATATTAGATGTAAGCTCACCCGGTTGCAGACCTATTCTCCTGCAGTACGGTAAGTGATAGATTCGGGTAACTGTATATATCACTTTTACTTACTTCTGTGCCCGACAAAGTGGCAGGCACATAGTGTTGTTGCTTTCCATCCGTCTGTCTGTCTGAGCTTGTGTGTAGATAGATACTTGTGATTGGGAAGACAATATGTTACTGTAAATTCTATTCATTCAGTTTGATATGTGGCTTTAATTTTCTTTCAACATGTCTGAAAGAACAGTAGAGAGAATAACAGGATAAGAAAGTATCAGTTTGTTAGAATTTCTGTCAGTACCTCCGAGCATTTTGTGTGTCTGACTCCTCACATACTCTTGGGAGGATGTGTTTCAGACTTCAACAGATGGACTACCTTGTTGTGAATATGGTCATGAAGGAAGTAATCTTGTATGCAACCAGTTTTATCAGTATTATGGCCTTTTGTTACTTTCAGTATACAAGGTATAGGGTATAGTGTAAAGATCTTGAATCTTGAAAGTCATGAATTCTTACAGTTATGTTATTCAAGATGTAAAGTTATGCACCTAGGGTTTTGTTTTAGGCTGTGTCCAGTGAAGGTTGAATTGTGGCATAAAGTGGGGGCATACATGTCATAATTATGGTCACACTTTTAGTATTTTACTGAATGAAACTTTGATAATATGGACAAACTGTAAAATAGAATTCATGCCTATATCAGAACTAAACTGGGGACTAAAAAACTATATTACATCCAAAGAATTGTTATTTCTAATTTGATATTGCTTTTGCTACAGTAAAATTCTTCATTTACATTTTAGTAAGAATTAGTTTTGCAATCTTTCAGTGAACAAAGGAAGGATAAACAATGTTAAAGTTGAACTTCGATGTACAGGACCTCTATATATACAACAAGAACCTTTTGTGATTGGCCATATAAATATCTTACCTAGAATGACATGGAGTGACGTTGATTTAATTCTTGCCAATTGTGTAGAAAGTTACTTTGATCAGATTGATAAGGGACTTAGGACGAAAAAAATAAGTCGGCTAGATCCAGAGAGTAATGGAGAAACTAGTGACTTCACTCTAGGACTTAATGCTGATAGTATATGTGGCTATACTCTTGGTAAGTGTTAAGTTAAATTCGCAACACAGGGGAAGTAGGTAGACGTTTGTTTTGACCTGGAAAACGGGGGAGGTAATATGTGTCTGAAAACATGGATTGTAGTTGTATTATATAAGTTTTGCACTTAATGCTGATAGTAATAAGTTGTTAGACTTTGTTAGAGTTTTCACTTGAAATTCCATGGTTTACAACAGATAGTTGCTTTCTTTTCAGTAATACCATTGTCTTCAGTACAACTTAATTTTCAGTTTTAATCTTACCTGCACTTTTTACAGGATCTCTAACATGGAATAGAGAAGGACCTCTTCCTAATTTACCTGTACAACAGGCAGTAGGGAGTCTCCGAAACCCATCTGTCTTAGTGAATTTGAAAGGTAAATTTTGCCTGTTATAGAATAAAAGCTAAGAGATCCAACACAACATTTATGTAGTATATTAGATTAAACAATTAAAAAAATAAAGTTGTGAACTATTTCATGTTTAATTATCTCATTTTGTCACGGGCAGTAATTGTATTAGAAGAATCGACTGGACACCATCTGTCAATTAAAAATTCTGTTGAACATTAATAGGATTATTATGTAAGCAAATAGTTAACACGATGCAAATTATTTCAGAGCCTCCCCCCTTTGATCATGGCGGAGTATTTATTACAAAAGAATCAGTTCAGACTTTTTCCACATGCATTTATTTGTCTTAGATAAAGTTTGATTTGTATTGAAATCACTTGATTGACATCTGGCGTCGGGTTAATTGCATGTGACTGAATCATCCAATATAATCACTCAAAAACATATAGGAGGAGCAATATCACATGTCACATCAATTGTTGATGATTTGGATGTTTTCTTTCAAAGGTATCAGATGTTCATGTTTATTTCAGGATCATCAAATGACCTTGACTCGCTGGCCTTTGACCTGCTACTTCCTGTAACAACAATTAACAACTATACAAGACTGGTATGAATTAAAAAAATAGATAATTCCATAAATAATATGATATAATGCCTTAATTTGCAATTGTCTAGCATTTAAAAGTTTGTTGTAACATGATGTTACTTCAGTTATATAATCATTTGCTAAGGGAACAATTCCAGTGTATTGACTACATAACAAGAGCGATTAATGACTTTCTAAAAAGAAATGTTGTCATAATGACAAAGGTTGACTTGGAATGACGGGTATGGATTTGTTGCCAGCTTAATTTAGCTGATTATTTACTGTCAGAGCACTCTCCAGTACACTAATTCCAGTAGGTCCGTTTTCCACAAAGGGTGCAATTTAAAAAGTCAAGTGAATTTTGTAGAATCACTGATATTAACAGCTGTTTGTAACATTTACACAATGACTATCTCATTAAAATAACATTTGAAATTCTATTTTTAGCTGGACCAGTATAAATGTGTAGTCTTCTACGGACCTGAAGGTACCAGAAAAAAGCAGCTTGTGAAACGTCTTGCCAGGCATATTGCTGTAAGTAACTGCTCACGTACACAAGATCACGTCTGCTGTGTCATCTAGACTATGTGTACACAAGATCACGATCAGCCACTCACTTTCATTCAGTGTGATCTGAATCTATACTGTTCCATTATCCATCATGGAAAGCTGAGTAACAATAAATCACCTGTAATTACAGCTGTGTTCCACAATATTAACACTATTTTCAATTACAATGTAGGTTTTCAAACAGGAGGGTGTTCCTATTCTACCTCATTTAGGTTAGTGTTGATGTAGGTCAAGCTGTGTGTCTGATGAGAAGCAATCTGTTATTTCTGTTCTATTTAGAGAATCGGAGTGACTTCAATAGTTGTTTATTGTCTCTTTCCATTTGTAATAACACAGGAATGACCTTTGTGTTTATGATGACAGCAGTCCTGAAGACATTTATTAAGACATAGGAGATGGCCAGACAGGAATTACCATGTAATTGCAGTCGCTTTAAGAGTAGCAACTTGTCCCGTATCTTAGCAGTAGTGATGTCATAATGTCCAATATGACCTATGGAGTGCCTAAGTATGTCACTGGATGGCAATTATTGGAATATAAACAGTAAATAGACTGTACCAACTTAATTGCTTGAAGTGTGTTGTAATTATTATAAATAAATTGTGTAACTACTCCAGAATAGGCACCCAACTTCCTTTTACTAGATAACTTCTATAAGTTTGATTGGTTTTGAGGAATATATATCACCATAGTAATAAGTCTAGTTATTATGTCTTGTACTTTACTAGATTTGTTTTTTTGCAGGACAAAGAGAAAGTGCATGGGTCAGAATCAAGGTGCTCACAAGTATACCTACATAGAGATTTCAAACATAGGGATTTTCTTAATCTTCTTAAATCAGAAGGTACCTGTCCTGTTGTTTTAGCCATTAAAGCTGGTTCTTGTAAATGTACAAAATTTATGTGCAGTACATTGAATGGAATGTTCTTTCTGTGGCATAGATTATAGACGAGAGAGTGTTAAATATGTGTCTGGGCAACTTCCAGGATCGCTGTCTAGTCCAAGACCTCCTTGTATGATTACTGTAAATTGGGTCAATGTTTGCGATGATTTAATTTCCGCTATTTTTGTGAAATTCCCACTTTGCTTACAAAATGTATTTCAAAATCTTGTGAAAGATTCATTTCATATAGGTTAAAAAAATGTTAACTATTGGATGGAATCCTCCTTCAGAGAATTTAAAATTTGCAAGCAAGTGTCTGCTCACAAATTGTGAAATTTTCGTCAAACAAAAGTTACCCAGTACAGTTATATTAATGGTGGTGTATAATTTAGTGCCAGAAATGTGCTATAATATTTCCTGCCTACACCAAAACTTTGGGGCAGGAGATAAATACATATGTATTAGTTGATTTTGTATCGGGTGTTATGTACAGACAACATTGAAATCGCTGTGTGATGGAATCAATATTTCACTGAAACAAACAAATATCAGATCCTATATATTTACAGTGTTTAGTGGTGATAGACATACATTTTTTGGTGGTAGTTTGTTTCACTTGATCCATTGTTTTCTCTCTGTGATACATAACAAATTCTGTTTTCCCAGGTTGTATAATGCCAGCAGGTTTCCATAGTGACAGAGCCTGTATTCTCATACTGTTTCACCTTGAGAAAGTTCATCTTGCCGAGATGTTGGGTAATCTTCTAGAACACATAGAGCATAGAGGTCCTCAACATACATTCACTATTTATGGTAAGTTGACATTGTTAGATATAGAGCTTCAAATGTTATGTACAAAATGAAGCTTTAACATATACACAGTAAGTTACGGGGCAGTAGACCTGTATACTTTTTTATCAGTACTAGTTACATAACTTAGCATTTTGCCTCTTCAGAAGTCGTCTTTATATAGAGATTATCATACAGAAATTGATTAGTTTAAGGGATTTCTCTGAACTTGTTTAGGATTAGATACTATCAATAAAGTTAAAACAAGTAATTTTTCATTATTTTTGTAGCTGCGGGGGAAAGCCAGGAATTGTATTACTTTCCACAGAACTTCTACCTCATTGCTACAATGGATAAACCAAGGTATGTGAAGCCAGTACAGATACATACCGGGGAGATATTCTCAGGTTTAGGGTGTTTGTAGTGTGTTTGTTGTTTACATGCCAGGCTATATGGTGTTGCTAAAGTTACCTTCTGGTTGATGGAAGACTTGTGAGTTAGACTCTTTTTCTAGCTACATTTTGCATAAGAAATTGGTCTTTTCTGTCCCAACAATATTTCAATTTTGAATGTTGTTACTTTCTTGTGAAAAAGTGGTTAGTACAAGTAGGTCTTCAAACAGCAAGGAATAGTCACTGACAGGAAGAAATCTAAATGTAGTTGTAGCTTCGTGTGAAGAAACTGATGTGGGACATGAGGAGTAATACTGGCTCTACTTGTAGGAGTTTAACAGTTCCTTTTCGGAAATGGATGCATCATGTAAAAGCCTAGCATATGACAATGCACAGCATCAGGTACATACATGTACTTTGGAGAACCCATGTCTTGTCAGAGTGATCAATACACATCATTAATGATAAGAAGTGTTGTAAAATATAACTGTTTTTGACAAAATATTTCAAGTTAACGGGCTAAGTTCCTGTTATGAATTCAAAGGATCTGAATATAAGATGTAGGCAAGTTTATATGTGTGTTGGTATCCAGACCTTATCAGCTACCCTCACAGTTATTTATCCATTCTGTGATTTACATAAAGATTTGTACACATGTAGTCTCATGTATTCTGTTTATTAGATCAACTGGCCTTGACCTTGGACTGCAGCAAAGATTTCGCTGGGTTCATTTTCGTGTGAAAGTGGAACCGATAAAAAACTTACTAGGACGTCACTTGCTGCGTCGTCTGCTACATACCTACAATGGAGAGATGCCGTCTGCTGATGAAAGTGTTTTTAAGGTACTTTTATTATTTTATTTACATGTATCTAGTTGTGTGGCTTTGTTATCAGTCTGCTTCAAATGTACAGTGTAACAGAAGTGGTTGCTTAAAACAGATGGCTACTAAGTAACTAGTTGGTTGTGAAGGACATTACATTATTTGCTGCATTAGGTTTTTTGGTACTTCCAGCAGGTGACTTCGTAAGCAGGTTCAACTGTATAATGGAACTAAACACAGGGGGGTAACTTCTCCATCAAAATGTATACTGAATGTGTTACAAAGGATATTGTGTGCTTTTAAGCAGTTTTTAAACTATGATCACATTGTGTTAAAAAAACCAAAACACCAAAAGATTTAACTGCATCGTTTCAAGAACCCTCGAAACAAGTTACAAGAAGCTGAATTTTTAGACATAATTAAAATGTGTTTCACAATTTCAGGTAGTTGAATGGTTGATATGTGTATGGCAGAGGCTGAATGATGGTGTAGGTAAACTTGGGCTTCCGGACGTCGTCTTCGGTCCAGACATGTTTCTTCCTTGTCCTGTAGAATCACAAGATGCAAAAATTGTGCTGGGGTGAGTGAACAAATCTTCTATGATATTTCAAAAGTCAGTTCTCAGTTACATTGTATTATGTATACTGTTTGCGAGCATAGAATGACATGCAACTAGTAGGTTAACAAGTAGTCCTTCCAATTGCTATAGTTGTTTCTGATGTTTACAGTTAGTAGTATATTAAAACTTATTCACTGGATTATTAGTATACAATAGCTACACCAAAATATCCTGTGATCAGTGGTTGACCTGGTTTATACAAAGAACGGTGATG
>JAUMHA010219378.1:948-11373 GCA_032359765.1 Saxidomus gigantea | reverse complement strand
TATTATACTTGAAAAAAGTGTTATTGTCGAAAATATAGCACATAAGATTAATAACAAATTACTTTGCAGATATGCCTGATGCAGGAGAGTGGAGGAATATTATATATGGATCATGAGAGACGAGTTCCGTATTACATCAATGGAAAACTTTGGGTTGGCTTTGAAAGTGTTGAAAGTATTCAGGACAAGGTAATATTTAAAATATATTCTGGTTTAAATTTTCAAACGTTATTGTATCTACAATTGATAAGATTGCAACGAACAGACTAAAAGTACTTACCGATGTTTTTATGGAAACATTATAGATTCACTGGCTGAAAGATAAAAGGTTTGGAGGAGTAATGATCTGGTCCTTAGATCTAGATGACTTCAGACAGATATGTGACTCATCAAATAGACCATATCCACTTCTTAGTAGCATGTATGATTTACTTACATCCGAGAATATTACCATAGCAACAACAGAGGGTATCAACAGAAAAGGTTATTTTTTTGTTTGTTACTTAAAAATTCGGACTATAAAGTTCATGTTTGTGTCGCCTTTTTTGAGATAAGGCGATACATAGGCATCGCTTTGTCTGTTCGTCCGTAGGTCAGTTGGTCAGTCACACAAACTTAACGTTGGCTATAACTTTGCTTTTTCTTAAGATTTCTTCATCAAACTTAACAATTGTATTGCTAAAGAGCCGTGATGCCGTCAAATTTTGAAGGCCAGGGTCATATTTGACAAAGTAAGGCCCGTTTTTGTACTTTAATTTTGTCATGAAAACTTAACGTTGGCTACAACTTTCCAATGTCATAAGATGTCTTCATCTTACTTCCAAATTACATTGCTTTTGACAAATGGGTCGTGATTCCACCAAATCTTGTAGGTCAAGGCTATATTTGAAAGAGTTATGCCCCTTTTTGTACTTGGATTTTGACTATTACTTTGCCATTTCTTAAGATTTGTTCATGTAACTTTCAAATTATACTGCTTACGATAAAAGGGTTGTGATGCCGCTATATATTGTATGTAAATGTCATATTTGACAGAGTTATGCCCCTTTTTGTACTTAGATTTTGTCACGAAAACTTAACGTTGGCTAAAAACTTTGCCATTTCTTAAGATTTCTTCATCAAACTTTTAAATGGCATTGCTTATGATAAAAGGTTCGTTTTAACGCCGGGTTTTGTAGGTCAAGGTCATACTTGACAGAGTAATGCCTGTTTTTGTACTTAAATTTTGTCAACAATCTATTGGTTATTCTGAAAAAGAGGGCGACACAAGTGTACCCATCTAGTTATTTTTCATATGCATCGAAGTCTTATATTAACTTACTATTTTATAGAAGAAAATGTTTACTTAAGTTATGTATGAAAGTACATGTAAATACAAGCTGTTAAATGCCAAAGAAGAGACGCATATATATCGCAATCGACAAAGACTCTTCACGATAACAGCAAAACAAAACAAATTTCTACTCTAAAAATACAACTCCCATACAAAAATTTCAAAGATAAAAAATTCAAAAGTCAAAGAAAAAAGTATTCAAAAGGAACATTAGCTGAACAATATAGAAACTTTAGTTGAAACAATATCGACTCACATATGATGATCATAAAAAATACATTATGACACACAAACAAAAGTATACTGATATACAGTACAATGAAAACACACTTTCCTGTTATACAATGCAAAAATAAAGGGAGATATTCCAACGGAAAAACGCATGATTTGTGAGAAATAAAAGAAACCTGTGTATTATGGCTATACTTGGAATAGATAAAGACTTAGTATACATTTTTGGGAAGTTTTTCGTCTAATTAGCTGATTGATGTATATTGAGCGTTGTTTGACAATAAATCAAACGATGTGATATACATCCGTATGAGCTTGGCAGTTGTTTCCCCTTTGCTTATTATATACATGTAAAGTTAACAGTCGGGTAGACAATGTTATAGACCCCTTTGTGTGAAGCTAAATAATTTCTCCCGTATCATTGTGGTGTGAATTTCACAACACAATTGCGCTGTTTTATATTGGCAGGCAGAACAGATCGTGTTTTTTTTATATTTCAGTGAATGTAGATATATTCAAAGCTTTTATTGATTGAAAGATAACAATTGTTACGTGAAACCTATTTTGAAAAAAATCGATGCAGCCTGGAAAAAAAATTATTCTTTAACCTGCCTTACATTTATAAATGTATGCGAATGTATAGTTGAACATTGTGTATAAATAAACTTAAACTGGATATCTAGCGTCTAATTCATTTATGTTAAGGTAACTTTGTTACCTGTTTTTTAACTGTTTAACTGTTTTTTTTCTTTTTCAGAGATTCCGTACAAAAAAGGATCATTTCCCTATTCTATATGCGAACAGACTCGTAACGGTGTGTCCTGTGAAAATCTCAACATTACAAAAGGTACCTAATTTGGTTTAAGATTGTGATATCAAAATATGCTGCATCATATTTAAGTTTTAAATTAAGAATTAAGTTTTAAAACCGCTGCTTCTCTTATTGTATCTTCTTAAGACATAGCGTAGAAAATTAAACATTGGAAACGTTTGGTAATTCAACATGTACAATTAAAATTGAAGCTGTATTTGTCTGAAACAGAGAGACAAGAAACTGTTAGCCTATGGCCAGCAGGTCCGTATGCGATACTTATGGCAAAGTTGAGGTGTCCAGAATGGCAGTCTAAAGGATGGCGAAAGGGTGTTTTGATACTTCAGGCACCTAAATCTGACTGGCGCTCGAAGTTTACTTTCTGTGCCAAAATTAGAAATGATACTGAACTTGATAAAGAAAGATGGGTCCCTGGAATATATAGAATTTTTAAAGTAGGATTATCGTGTCCTGAAGGTGAGAACATTTTAACATGGAGCAACCAAAACAATTTTTTGTTAAACAAAGTACACGTATGTTTTTAACATAGTACATGTAGGTGGCATGTATATCCCTGGTAACTTTCGTCTCTCCATGAGATTTTAGCAGTACAGCGTTTTAAAACATTAACAAAGGTGTGAAGTATAGGTAATCAAACAGATCAATTAGATAATTGCGGTTCATACTCACTAGCTTTTGACGCGCATTTGTCCTTATGATTCAGTTCAGGTATCGTTCAATTTTGAAATGACATTTCATATTCTTTAAACTAGATAACAATTGTAACCAACATAGCTCACATTATTGGCCGCTCCTAGTCGTCATCAAATTTTTAACAACTTCGTCCAATTGTACCATGATTTCAAAAGTTGAGATATCAGTAAGTTTGCCCCCTTTGAAGCGAAACTGTGATTCTAAAAACGAAGTCGTTTCAATATCTTAATGCATAATTTACATTTCCGACATTTAGACCCTATTTATGTGCTAGATTTATTTGAATGTAAGTACCTAGTAATTAATGTGCAGGTCATAAGACATGACATACGTTGTAGTACATGTTCTTCTTGTTGTTATTTACACAAATGTCTTACTTTGATTGTATTTATACAGAAAATGGTTGTTAGAATCGTCGTGTGCACTAATAGAAATGTATCCTCGATATTTAGCGAAAAAACTTTGAACATTGTTGTTTAAAACATTTCTGACTCAAGCACGTTCTTGGTTCTTGTCCAAGACTTCATTTAATGCATAGAAACGTTCATTTAAACATCAGCCACCGTAGTATCAACAACAGTTTCACTTTATGTAGGCTTTTCGGAAACCAATCCATCATGGACGAACCCAATAGTCAATGGAACGTTATCATACTTTGGGAATGTTCCAGCATTTGACGTATACAACAGTTCTGGTAAGATGTTCGTAATCAATTTTGTCATAACTATTTGAGTAATAGATGTAATATTCCTTAAAATGTTTTGCAATATCAACGACTGAACTGTTATGATGATTTCCTAGAAAGCAGTGTTTATCAAAGAACAGACGAAATGTTTCCTTAAATATTGGTAATTTAAGTAAATACATAGTTCTTACAATAATCTCGATCAACTGCGTAACTTGTAATGCGAAAGCATTTCTATATGTTATTGTAGGTAACCTTATTTATTCATACTTGATACAATTTAGTAATTACATACATATTTTAAAGTTTTACATAAGGCATGGTGGTTCATATGGCATAGTGCTTTAGGCATCAGTATTGAATAAAATAATGTAATAATAATAATATTGAATTTTCTTTTTTCATCCCATTTAATAGAAAAGGCAGAAGAATTAGATATATGTAAATAAACGAAAAATGAAAAGGCTAGAAAATTTGAAAAACGGAAAATGATTGGTGGAAGTGGGTAAAAGCAAATTGTAGGATATATAAAAAAGAGCATTTACCATCTATTTAACTTTCGGTATAGTTTTGACAAGAACTACATTTACAGTCAATCCATTTTAAGGCCACCAGCAAAAGGAAGCATAATCGCGACTGTTTCATACTTCATGCATACATTAGAAAATGTACCTTTAAAGTAATTCTTAGTGTAAGTACCGCCTACTGACTCCTCTGCTACATGTATTTTTATTCAAACTTAGATATCAAATAGATGAGTTAAAAGCGTCTCTCTGATCGCTAACACGCAACATAGCGACTACATGAAACAGATAGCTACTAAAGACATTTGTGTTTTATAGAACAAATGGCTGGATGAGACATATCAATACTTGCTGTTAAAGGAACGTGTCTGCTTATTTAAGTTGACCATAATTACATGTTTAGTTTAGTCGGGAAACATTTTATTGTATAGGTAATGTGTACCGTGGGGATTATCTACTTAAGGTAGTACACCCCTAATAAAAACCTCCATTTGAAACTCTTCAATTTTAATGAGCTAGCCTAGGTTGTTCAGCATCGGACTGAAGATCTTTTACTTGTAGACACGTCTAAAATTGTCGATAGTAATTTTCAAAATCCAATTATTTTAACTAGAGACGGTAAAACATTGTGAATCTTTGGCATGCTGTTCCCAAAATATTATAGATAATTTTTAAAATACAAAAAGACATGCTGCATTTCTAGAAAATGTTGATTTTTTCTAAAAACTTTGATGTTCAAATTGAACATGGCCAAAAAAGAACATGAAAATTGTAATACTATCTGATTATTTCTAAAAAGTTTTATAAAACTTGTTGATTATATAGTAAATGGTGTGTTATTTCTGAAAGAAAACGTAGTTCTTGTTACTCTGATACCAAATCTGTACCAAAGTTTTGAATAATAAATGAAATACATGTATTTTCTTATCTCTTGTGTGATGTCATTTTATAGATAATTTCAAAATGGGGTTAGGGTTATTCAAATTCCTATAACTTTTTTTCACGGTAAAATTCTTTTAAATTTTGTTTTTAAATCCAGGATTTGATACAGATTAAGAAAATATTAAGCCTATAATGATTTGAATAGGTGCCCATCAGGGGTCTACTACCTTAAACGATAAATTGTAGAATGAAAAATATTTTTAAAATAATGTATTATCGTTTTCAAAATGGTGATATATAATCCATATTGTTTTATTAACTACATATTAATTCACACTGCTAAAGTATCTTTCTTTCAGGGAATATTAGTATTAAGTTTCATATGTGTGAGCAAAATTCCACTGCCAGTGTAAACGCTGTACATTTTGGGATGTTGGATACTGAATTCTTACTTGGCAAGGTATAATTCACAACAATTGAGGTAGCTGATTTCGCTTGCACTACTAGTTAACTCAAGTTCTGACAGTAAAATGCATCTGGTGTTAGTGTAAAAGTCCCATGAGTACTTGTAATGTGACATTATTTGTAGCTCTTATATTATAACAACGAAATATGTCTTATTAGCGAAACTGACAGTTTCTCTGTCTGAAAACGCTTATAATGAAGATATGACAACGTATCAAATAAAGGTATACGCCTTCACTGTTTTAAAATAAATAACACACATGTATGCTATAGTTTTATCCGTAAACACATTATTATGTTAATGTAAAAAGAGTATAAAGCGTTACAATAGGACTTTAACTGAAGCAGTTTTACAACAATCACACATATATACGTACTATACAGCAAGAAAACCGTCATGTATTTGTGTTTTATTATCAAACAGTTGCCTATCATTAACATACCGAACTTATTTGTTTGACTTTGTTTATCTACAGAATGAAACCAGTGAATGTCCTCAGTTGAAAAATACATTCGTAAGTCAAATATCACACGACAGTCACTCAACGCAAAGCTACTGTTTCTACACGCCTCGTCATAAATCAAGCGGTAGGAATTTTAAGGAACATACTTTGGAAGATTTGTTTTTTACAGGATTAGATATTGATTTTGCTGTCTTGAAAACTAAATTTATAACTATGTCATTTAAAAGGTATCACAAATATTCAAAGGTGACTACACTCTAATCAGTTAAGGGCAGTCAGTTGATTGAAGACTTATAGTTTCTTCATAACTATGTAACTAACTTCAGTGTTGCAAAAACACAGTAATTCTTTGTTTGTTTTCAGCTTTTACGATAGCGAAAAGTTCGTGTAATACGAGAAATGTAAGCGACTTTTGTCAACCAAACAATACTTTAGGTAAGTTCTTTTCTTTTGAGGCATTTTAAATAGATGCTAACTATGGGAATTGCAAAACACTAGTAAACAAGAAATAAAAATGTACCTTTGTAAAAGATAAACGGCGCTGAGCCGAATTACCGCAAGAACAGTTACCCGAGACCCTGAAACCAGTGATAGGTACATTTTCTTAAAATAATCTAGAGTAGTGCATACATTTACGCACTCATTGATAAAGTTGGTTTGTTCTTACGTCATTTACGAGGGTACCAAGATCCCTGCAAAATATGCCTTGTAAACCGTATTTCAGTCAATTGGACACACGAACATTTAAGTATTTACATATACATGTACATGTACATCGTTTCTAAAGGAGTTTTTAATGGAGAAGTGGACTTTGCATTATATCTTTAGATTCAGGGTTACATCGTTAATGAATAAATCAATCACATGATTAAAACGGTTGTTGTCGGATAAACACGAACGAACAGGGCAAAGTTTGGAGTCATTCTCATAATGACGTTATATATATGCTAGCAAATTTCAAAATATTATTAAAAACCTTACTTTAAATAGTAACAAAATAAACAGAGCAAAAGATAAATATGTCTTACACCTACATGTACGTGGTGTGCCAAAACTCATATATTGGACTGTTTCCAAAATTTACATTTAACGTCCATTTCTAACAGAAAACAACATGGCACAGTCTTAAGAGCGTAGTTACAGGTTGTGTGCACGAGGCCAACTTATAAATCAAAATAATCAAGCATGGCTGCCGATACTACACCTCCCCTCTGTGTTTGTACATTTTCAACCAGATTACTTATTCTTTACGGCAAAATTGCGAATTAAAGACGAAAATTACAGAACATAGGCTTAGCTTTCATAAGGCCTAAAAGAAACTGTAGATCACATCAGTGTGTAATGAAGGTAAATACCAATCGAACACGGCCGGTAGACGCATGAACCATGATGTGTGATTCGAAATTGAAGAATTAGGTATATCCGATCATTATTTAAATATCCTTTTTTTTTTTTTAGCCAAACCTGAATTGAATACACTTCTGTCGGCTCTTCAAAATATCAAGTAGAGATGATAATTGCTCTTTCTAAATCAAAAGCGGTCCTTTGGAACTGTTTGAAATCGCTTGAAAAACACGTAAGAATCATATACTCGATATATGCCTGACAAAATGTCGTCCCAAGTATCAGTGATCATGATGCTGTCCTGGTTGACGCAAACACTTCCGCCCTAATAAAAGTACAGAAACCTAGCAAAATCCAATTTTACAAGAGAGCTGACTGGGATGGTCGTAGGTCACACATGACACATCTCCATAGCTCCCTGACCAGATCGCAAAGGTATATTAAGGATTTCAAGGATTAGAACAATAATGTCGAACCATCTCTAGCTCCATATAGGAAGGTGTCAAAACCTTCATCCCTACAAAATGGTCATCCTCCAAGAATAAAGTCCCTCAGATTAAGGTCAACATTAAACGCCTCTATAGAAAACAAGGGTCATAACTAAAATAAATCTTAAGCTCACAATCTCAGGCGTAAAACCTTCCTATAAAAGAAACACAAATAGCGTACCAGAACTACCTTGAAGACATCATAAATGTAAACCCCGATACCCTGCAAGAATAAAACCAGATATAATACAGACCAAACACTTGAATCTATACTACACACTTAAGCTCTCAAAAAAGGCTCTGTTGGAATTGAATCATTAAAACTAGATACTGAAGCCAAGAAAAAGCAACCATTATAAATGAACAGTTTTCAATTGTCTTCACATCTAAAATCCCTGGCTGAAATGAAAACAGGATTTGTCAGATGCAGGTAAAGAGATTCATGATTCACCGTTCAGTCCCCACAGCCCTGTGCCTGATATTGATATTTCTGTGAATATTATCGAGAAACTTAAAAATCCTAATCCCCGATTAGGATGCAGGACGATCCCACTCTCGCTTACTGTGAAAAACCTTGAAACATATTGTATCATCAAGTATCACAGAATATTATATTTAGTCTAATCTGTTCTATGAATTGCAACATAGTTTCCGAGAAAAACGGTCATGTTGCTAGATGATATTCTCATTTCCGTAAACCAAAGAAATCAAGTTAACATACTACTTCTCAAAAGCTTTCGATATTGTCAACCATGAAAAACTGCTGAATAAGTTGCATTACTATGGCATAAAGGGTCGAACCCTAAATTTGATTAAAGGTCTCTTAGACAATAGGTCACAGTCTGTAGTGGTTAATTGCTCAACATCTAGTACCATACCAGTGTCCTCCAGTGTTCACCCGTTTTCGGTTCTTTGGCCTCTTCTGTTTCTTATCTATATTAACGATCTACTTGACAATGTAAAATTTTCCAAAGTCAGTCTCTTTGCAGAAGCCACAGCTAATGTATGTTTATCTCATTTATGTCAACTACAACAAGATTTACACCAGCTGGAACTTTGGGAATCAAAATGGGAATATGGAATTCAAGCCATCAAACAAGGTTATTCAGATTACCAAACGGAACACTACATCCTGCACAGCACCATTTTCGAAACAGTTTCTGCAGCTTACATAACAAATGACTTATCATTGAACAAACACATGTGCAACATCACAGGAAAATAGGTTATTAAACACTGGGTGTCCTTAAACGTAACATTAAAGTTCACTCAGAAGGGCTAATGTCGACTACATACAAGACACTCGTCCTGCCCCAGGTTGAATACAGCTCCACTGTCTGGTCGCTCATACAGGAACTCTCATTGTCCAACTTGAATCCGTATAGCGCAGGGTAAATAGTTGGACCAAGCATGACTATGGCCGGATGTCAAGTGTCACAGATATATTGACTTCCCTACAGTGGAAGCGTATTGACCTTCGGCACGTTGACCAACGTCTGGTAATGTTCCACAACATTCGGCATAACCAGGTTGCCATTCAATACCAAAATTATCTTACCTCCTATACTAGATCTTCAAAAAAATCCCATTCACGAGCATTCCAGCAGATTCAAACACACACTGATTATCTCAAATTCTTCGTTTTCCGTAGAACAATTGCCCACTGGAATGCCTTACCCCAGATATGTTGTGATGTCTGGGGCAGAGTTCGGCTTGCAGTTGGTCACATTGAACATATGTCTCAATAAATAAACCTACTTTGTTGTTTACTGTTTTAAACCAAGCTTATTTCAGTTTTATTCTTTTATTTCAGTGTTCTTATCATCTTTCTTGTCAGTTGACTAGCGTCAAGTTTAGGTTCCAAGTATTGGTTTGACTAAATGGTAAAGCGATAGATAGAACAAAAACCTTCAACTGTTCTTTGATATCTTCAGTAAACAATATGTCTTCCAAACAACATAATCAAAATAATTCATTTCATTTGCCGCGCTTCTATTTGTAAAATTTGATTGGTCCGAAATTGGGTCAAAACCAATCGACATATGCACCATTTTGTGTATTCCTGTATAAGTAGTTAACACATTATCAATGATATTTGTTCAACATTTTGTGCAATCAGATTATTTAATAAGAAATGCACAGGATTGTTTAAATTTTGATATCGTTAACTAAATAGCAAGTAATTGACAGGTAATGCTTACTTGTATTTCCATTAAATATCAGTATTGCCTGTAACCATCTCCTTTGTGTTATTTTCTTCTATCAGGGGAAGGTCATGTTGATTGAACTTGTGACTTAACTCTATGTTGCATTATCCATAAAATATATGGTATATTGTACTATAATGAATTTGAAAAATTGCTTCGAAATGATATATGTTTAATCTAATGTTACCTGGCATAATTGTCTCGGCTAGATTTAGAGAGGGAGAGAGAGAGAGAGAGAGAGAGAGAGAGAGAGAGAGGGGGGGGGGGGGGGGCAGCG
>JAUMHA010219267.1:2489-12660 GCA_032359765.1 Saxidomus gigantea | reverse complement strand
CAGTGCAAAGTTTCATGTGTAAGTAATTTCTACATATTGTTATTAAGATATTCTTATAATGTCGTTTAAAAAACTGTTTTTTTAACGATCTCAAATCAATGGGAATATCATTTCATACTTAAAAACTAAAATAGTCATTGATTGCTAAATGAAGGTTACCTGAGTGTCTTAGTTTATAATTTGAGCCAATGACCGTGCATTTTGTTTTTATGGGATGCAAATATGCACCATGTATTGATTTAATCAAGATTCATTTGTAGTTTAGTTTGAATTTCTGACATATTGAAATCAATATTTATTAATTGATATGGCTGATTATACTTACATAATGTAAATGTGCAAATATATCACCATTTTTACTTTTGAACTATAGTACGAATCGACGACAGATCGGAATATTACATCCGAGGACACCGACCTATTTGAAATGACAGATGATCCGCCGTATGCATATGTGGGCTTGAAATCAACATCAAGTTTAGACTACGAAGTCATCAGTAAATTTAGCTTACTTGTAAGGTAATTATACATTATATTACAGACAACTATCCGGAACGTTTACTTCATCATTATTGTTGATATCTTCTTTTATTCACAATTTCGTTCTTTCCGAAATAGAGTCAACGCAGAAGTAAAGTTTTGTACAGAGTAACATTTTGCAGGTTTCTGAACCTAATGTCGCATACCTTTTCTACACTAAGCTCCTGCTTTTCAAAAAACTGTGGATTCCCACCAGACATTATAGACTGATGTTAAAATGGTCTTATGAATTATAGATTGATAGACACGGATGTGTCACAGGTGACGTATTCTGTGACGTTCAATATTACAATAACCGATGTTGATGACGTAGCACCGGCATTCGATAACCTTCCTGGCAACTATACACTATCCAGAGGGCAGAAGACAGGTATAAAAATTGAAATGATATACCTTTTGGACTCATAAAAATGTTGTTGTAAACCGCATCATAAATAACTGAATAAAAAATGCAATTTTAGTGTATAACCGCTTAAATTGCACCAATGACAGGGCTGCTAGAATCTAGATCTAGATCTACATTTTATTTTCAAAAGTAGAGGTAAAGTTTTAATTATTCAATGCGAAATGGAAGTTACGTGCGGAGGTCTCCCCTAAAAACAAGAATCTTATCCATGTACAATTCCTCTGCGGTGCTACTTCTAGACGGTGCACAAATACTGAGCGTCTTGCGGTCAAGGCTTAACTAAACTTGACTGAGAGGAGGCCTGCTCTTCTAGGCCAACAGGCGTACGGACACACCTTTAATACCGATATACTGCTGCCGGCTAGTATAGGGTCTGGACCCTCTCAAGTTCTTTCCTGTGTTTTCTTGATCGGTGATAGGGGAACCTTGCGAAATGACAGAAGAAGCAAACAACAATTAAACTGATTTGATATGCATTGGTCTCAAATGATAGGAGTAGAGCTATTATACAGAAAGAGATGAGTTTCTAAAAAATGTCTTGAAAGGGGAAGAATTCCCCGGGAAAGGGTTTTCTTTCGGAGATATATTCATTTGAAAACGGGGCTTGGCAATCTGTTTTGGGGTTGATAGTGTCTAATAAGAGCTAAGGAATCGCCTGGAAGAAATGACAGGAATGTGTATCAGCATGTTCAGTTGTGCACCTGGGGACTTTATATGAATATTTCCATTAATGGCCATTGACAATTTTCAATTCGTGTCGCGCGTAACACAGTTAGTATTTCTGGTGTAGCCAGGAAACAAATAGATGTAGAAATGGTTATCAGTAGGTGTACATGCAGTTGTGCACCTTGGTGTTTTGTTTGTGAACTCATCCAGTTCGGTTGAGATGGGGCAATGGCAATTTCTGTCAGTTTGTCTATTTGTCTCTCCGCTATTATTTTGTGTCGTGCATAACCCAAAATGTGTTTGAGAAGAAGTCATAAAAGTTTACACGAATGTTTATCAGCATGTGAAGTTTTGCATTTGGATCTGTCTGTCTCTTAGTCACACATTTTGAGCGGCACTTATCTCCAAAATATTTGAATCGTGATGATTTACTGGGATGTTTGTTAACAAGTAAAGTTGTGCATGCGAGATTTTTATAATGATTATTAATTGGCTAGTTGTGAATGTATTGGAGATGACATAATGGTCTTGTATAAAAACAAACCGTCAAGGTGGCAATGAACATATTTAGAGAGCATTTGGCATAACGATCTAATTGTGAAATTGATAAAGCTTTTGAATAAGAGGCACACTGTACGGTTGGATAAAGTGTATTCTAATTTCAGAATATACCCTTTACGTTTGACTCGTACCTTGTTACATGTGACAATTGTTGCAACTCCGTATTTTTTTCGGTTAAATTGTATTTACGCTCTACAACTATGTATTTGTAAGACTTTATGTCATCTCTCAGATGATGAACTTATCCTTTTCATTTATTTCAGGTGAGCTTCTATATACGGTAAATGCTACCGACACTGACGTTTCAACTGAGAACAGTCAAATTATCTTTCAAATAAGCTGTAAGTTTTCATAGTGCTGTTATTCGTATACACTCCCAATGAAATACTGTCTGATATGGATGTTCTCTTCTTATTGAATGACTGGCAATTTTCATCAGAAACTCTTTCATCTTCTATAGGGAAGATCGTTTACTACATTCCTATTGAATGCTGCAAATAAATAAATATAGTTAACATGATTTATTTAAAACATGTAATAAGAAAAGAAGCATTATATATATTGATATATTTATTATTCTATTTGCGTAGCTGGAGACACCGATTCCATGTTTGCGATAAACGAAACATCTGGAGAAGTGAGACTTGTACAGAATGCCAAACTTGTTCCTTTAGCTACACTCACTTATGACCTTACTATAGTCGCTTACAGTGAGTAATTTGATTTCGTTTTTCAAAAGAGTATTGTAACTTTCTGGTTAAATGTGCTGGCAGCAAATGGTTTTGATTTTTGTAACCATTGGAGGGCATGATCGCTGACAGATCATGATCAGCACCGTTAAATATTCAGTCGGTAATTGTTCACGGTTTGTACCATTGAACAGTTTATGGTACCGTCTAAGTTAAAGGCTGAATAAAGACTATACATAAATTCAGCAGATCATGACTTTTAGGTTATGTCTGTGTGCACATGTCGAGTAGTAGATATAGTAACAGTTACAACCGTATTGTATACTGTTCATTATTCTTTATACAAGCAGTGTACATCAAATCCATATTATGAATAACATTGTCAGAGCTTCTCAGAACGGTAATTAATAGTATGGCAGACTAATTCACTTACATGATATCGCATAGCTATCGGATATTGTTACGCAATCCTTTAGCTTTAATGTTCGAACAGCCACCTTAGAATACTATCTGTAAGTTTTGATATTTTTACACATTTTAGCATGTTCTACAAAAATGTAAGTAACAGCCTGCATCTTAATAATTTGAAAAATATGTGATCCTTTTTTTCAATATATCTCTGCACGCAAAAGGTGTGTCTGTCAGTAGTGGACTACAAGCATCTTCCGATCTAACTATAAATGTATCACCGGACAGTCCACCTGAATGCACACATGATACAGTTTGGGGAGATACAGTGGACGTAAACCTAGCAGTAGCCGGGACGCAAGTTCAAGTAAGTAAATAGTGCCACTTTTATTTTTTTTGACTTTATTTTTATACACAGAGTTTTAAACACTCGATATTATGACTTTCAACTTTAGGGATTCTCTTTACTTCTCGTTTAACGTTTGAAATATTTTATTATACTATTTGTTTTCTGATAGTATTGTGACAGTATTGTAAATTATTTGTATGTGTTCATTCTTCGACTGATTATCATGAAATTATTTGACAAATATTGGTTTGTTATGGTGACTGAGTGATCCAAGACATGCTTATTTTGCATTGCTAGATGATTGTTGTCACAACATTATAATTATGTTCGTTTTCTGGCTTCAGTTTTGAAAATTAACAGTAATCAGATGCTAATTAGATGCTAAAGCAATGTAAGAATGAAGTATCATGTTGTACCGTTTCAGTTATCCGACTCATGTAGCATATAATTTTATTTCAGTTATTAGACATATGGAATTGTTCCGATGACAACAACAACATAACTTACTCCATCGAGTCAGGTATTTGTTTTGATGTAGCTGTCCACGACCAATCAAAATCAGCAGCCACTCATTCTCTATATAGTTCAAAGGTTTATTTCTGATTATACTACTGGTATCTGAAATAAAGTGGTATGAAACAAACGTTAAACTTTTGAATCACATAACTATAATTCATTTGAGAACATATACGTCCTTTTATGCTGAACCTCCTTTAAACACCACCGAATATCAGTTTTTAATCCGCTTTCAGTGAGTCCGAGTCTGACGACAACACTCTTTAATATTGATGCGGATGGTGAGGTTACATTGCTGAGAATGTTTAATATAACAGAGGTTGTAAATCGACAATTTATGTTGGAAATCGGCGTTACAGATTCTGTTGGACAAATGGTATGTTTGAGTAATAAATTTTCTACCAATCTAAATATCGTATTAAGCCCTTTTTCTGATGTCGTACATATTACTGGGAAAACACACTGGTTGTGTCTGTAGCGTATTGTCTCACAGTTATTATTTTGATACTTTAGCGTCAAAATTGCACTATTTTTATGTCGTGGATTGTTAAGTATTGTTTTATTTCAAACAACAGGTCACCTTTCATATGTATATGAACGTCACTTCCTTAACGTGCCTTCCAAATCCGAGAAACCTGTACGTCCGTATGGATCAAGGTAAAAAATTCTTAATAAAGAGGATAAACTTATGTTATAACATTGATATTTAATCACTTTTGCAACATGCTTGTCCATGATAATTCTTCACCATGTTATTTTTGTTCCTAATCCGAATATCGTGGGGTCGTCATCCAGTATCAACGCTAATTACTGACGTCCAATTACTTGGTTTTTTCAGTTATTTCATTAGTTTTGAAATAGATACATTTTAGTGAGTCAAATGAAATTGGACTTAAAATTATTCCATTTTGTTTCGTTGGGTCGATTACTCTAACAACTGATGAATCACACTTCTATATCGTATAAAGGTCAACCTTTTTTCAAAGTCAATATCACTATCACTTGTGAAATTACTTACTTTATTTACTGATTGTTTAAGCATATGAGAAATATTACTCAGTTACAGCTAACTATAATAACTTCTCTAAGCAAGAAATTAATAATACACAATTTTAAAAGCTAACGTGAATTTGATTGTACAGTAAAGATCCTGTATGAAGACCGGTGTTCTGAATAGCTGAACTATACTATATTGACTATTCTGTGCGTAGGAATACATTTTTGATACACTTATTTCATAACAAATACCAGAAACATAGTCTTCGGATGGTCAAACTTAGATATTTAACATAGACTTCACTTTTTTCGTGAACAGAAATTGATGGCGTCGTATTGAGCGATTTTAACTGCACAAATAAGTATGGCCTTACCTATATACTAAAACAGTACCCAGCAGGAACTTTCGAAGTCAACAGTGCCACAAATGGGACCGTTTTGCTAATTTTGAAAGGTTAGTGGTAAACATTGATTCAGAATTCATTTACTATTAAGATTGTGTTGCAGTTTCTGTGAAAGGTTTCACTCTATTATAAACGTCATACTTTTCATTATTTCATAATTATATAAGCCGTCTCCTTTGGTCTATAATTTGGGCATCTGCTTTAGGTCGAGTCACAGCAGAGGTAAGTTCTGAAATGACAAGTTGGTGAGCAGCCGGCCAGTTAAAAAATATCTTGCTGGTTAATTTATGGATATATTTCGGGAGGTAAATGTACTCGGAAAGTCACAAATGACTGCCCCTTTAAATATAAATGATTCTCAAAGATAACAAATACTTTACCTTTACCATTAAATTGATACTCTCGCCCTCTGAAATAATGGCGTAGGTACCAATATGCAAAGGAATCATACTGCGGTCTTGGAAAGTTTACCATGGGATAAATCCAACGTTCGACCGGGACTATAAACAATTTAACGAAGAAGAATTTGTTAAAGAATTTATCGCAAAAGTCAGTTTATTTTTACAGCACCTGTTGTGAAGATCAAGTTCTACAGCCTTACTATAACCATAACTGATGGCGTTGACATTGAAGTGTTGGCGTTCAAGGTCATCGTTCAAACAAAACGATGTGGCATCTCTGGCGCGCCATCGATCTCGCAGATATCACTTACATGGATGATGTTTTCATTGTTTTCCTCAGCAATTACCATTCTGCTCGTCAGTTGAATAAAAGTTGAATAAACAATTTCTAAATATATCTTAATAGTTGTTTAAGCAGTAATACAAATATCAGAGAATAGAACTACCTAAACTCCAGAAAAAGTTTACGTCCGAGAGATGAACACTAGAAAAGTTCAAAGTCAAGACTTAACTTTGAAAAATCTATAAGTATTAAAATAAGACATGAACATGTCATAGAATGCATACTATAGAACCGAGTGAAGTAGAGACATGAAAAGATGATTCAATGAATTTAAAATGGCATTAGTTGAAGTTGAGTATTACTATTTGTATAATTATCTGCATTCATTTCAGTTATGTTTTAACTTTATTCACTATTAATTTGCTCGGATAGTGTATTGATTTTACTGAAAAATAATGATAGAACTGTGTTTTATTTACTCTAAAACTATGTTGATATATGCATATCGTATTTGAATCGTTTTCGTTTCTTCACGACACGAACCAGCGTTGTTAGAAAGCGTTTCTATGTTTGCAATCCCGTACTTCCGATTTTGTTTGTTGTACATGTATTTGTAGAAAAGTCAATTCCGCGTTAGACATTATTGGTAATATAAGTGTTATGAATAATTGCAACATTCAATGTGACCACGTACTTCAATCTACACACTCGAAGAATATTCTGTTTTACTATCACAAAGTTATGAAACAGTGTAAAAATGGGTGGGGGGTCAAGAAACAAAGGGTGGGAGGTCAAGAAAAAATGGGTGGGAGGTCAAGAAACAAATTTATGTACCACTGAGACACCAAAATAATGTATTCACTGAAAAGAACGGTGCACCAATGATTTCATTATGAATATTACAACTGCTCGAGTATTTAACTGAAACGGTTTCTAACTGGAATAAAGTTGGGCATTATTTTTCACGTAATCATCAGCTTTTTTTCCCGTCATAATCAACTTCCTCGCTGTAAGGATCAGTCATGTTTTCCGATCCTGAGTATAATATCCAAGAATAGTCAGTACACTCTCAGTTCTGGGCATCATGCTAAACTATTAGCTTTTTGTGTCGCCCTTTCGGAGAAAAGGCGATACATATAGATCGTTTTGTCCGTCCCTCATAAAAACTTGACGTTAGCTATAACTTTGCCATTTCTTAAGATTTCTTCATCAAACTTTCAAATTGTATTGCTTATCACAGAAGGGCCGTGATGCCGCCAAATTGTGTATGTCAAAGTCATATTTGACAGAGTTATGTCCCTTTTTGTACTCATGTCCCTTTTTGTACTAAGATATTGATTATTCTGACAAAGTGTAAGAGGGCGACACAAGTGTTCTTCTGAACACCCATATAGTTAGTATATCGTGTGCCATTGCAAAATAGAGATTTTCTTTTGAAGGCTAAGCTTAGGCGATGTTCCTTTATAATTTTTTGAAATGTGCACCAACTGACAATATCAACAGTTAGATAAAAGAATCAGTCTATAAATCAGTGACTGACTTTCATAAGTTAGTCTGAAAATGTGTTAATTGGCTTCCCCTATCAAGATTTGTTTTACAGAATTTGACATAAAAGTCAGTTTATTTGTACAGCACTAGTTGCCGAGATCTATTAAGTATTTTCAGTAAACGTTTCTTGTTTTGCAATATTTCCAAATACGTATACGCACTAAGATAGTATAGTATATTCAGTGTTATAAAGTTATTCAACAGTATCGTTTCCTTAAAATGGGTGGGAGGCTAAAGTGATATATTATTAAGTATTACTTAGACACCAAGAACAATTTATTCACTGAAAAAGAAGGGTACACCAATGTTTTTTATATATATTACAAACACTTGAGTATTTAACTGACATTGTTTCTATCTGGAATAAAGTTTGGTATTATTTTTCACAGAATCATCAGCTTTCAGGAGCCTCGTCGTAATAAAGTTCGTCGTAGTAATCAGCATTGCAGGTAAAGCAACACCGTTGTTCAAAGTTAGAGTAATGGCACATGTTCATTTGTTGTATGATGCTACAATAGTCACTCTCATCTTCACATACTGAAATATAGATGAGCGTGTGTTAATTATCAATTCAAATAAACCTTTAATGTCAATTATAAAACTATTTTTAATTACACTACACTCAGTATATAACGACTCCGGATAAAGCGAAATTCCGGATATAAAGAACAACTTTTCTTGGGCCGAATTTCTTCCCTCCTTTACATTAGTCAATGTTTATGCAAATGCTATATAGTTACTATAAATGTATAAGGCTACAAATTTAAATGGTGCCAGGAGTTCATTTTATACTGAGTTTAATGCAATGTATGTTTATGACTGTTTTGTTATTCGCATTGTAATATCTATATAAATGTATAGTAAGATGTTTCTAATTATAATTTTGTATTGTAAATTATGTGAAAAATTGTTACATTCTTATCTTTACAACATTTGCGACATACCAAAGCTATCACAAGGTTTCCCTTTACACTTCCTCATGGTTTTGGGCTGAGAAATCATATCACAACTTCCGACAGGTGCTGTCTTGCCACTTCCGGTCCACACACACGTCAGTGTTCTCGTTTTAAAGCCCTTTTCATCACATTCAGACATACACTATAATAGAACGAAATAATAGAGACACCTGCATTGTCTCCCCTGCCATTACAGGAAAAAACATTTCTGAGATTTTATTGACATAAACAACGCTTTTGATACAATGAATCATTATTAGGTAACTTGTGGACTAAACAAGTAAGACATAATTTAAACACTTTTTATTTTGATGGTTTAAGTACAACATACACGAGTGAATGTTTACCCTTTTTTCCGAATGAGTTATCCTTTGATATACAAATGAGCAGAAATGATTACGGATGTATTATGCATTCATGCAATATGACTGTACATGTATAATATGAGTTGTAAAATACACTATCTGCTCTTTGTTTCCTCTTATGCCTGTAATGTATAAGGGGGGAATCCAAAGCGTGCCATTCAAAATAAATAAATCCTATCGTGAACAAAGTTTCGAAACGTATCTCAGAAATGGAACCACAGGATATATGCCTACATGATTCTTGAAATAAGAGTTCAAATAGATTGTTAAAAGCTTCGAATATCGTTAACCAATGAAAATCGTCGTACCTTTGACCATTTGGAAGTTTCCCACTTAAATGTGCAGTTTGGATGGTAACAGTTTCTGACATTGTCTGGCGGAAAACCAAGACCTGTACAAAATGTTGCCTCAGTAACAGAGTCATTGAATTCGTTGACACAGTCAACTGCTCTCCTCTGTATGGAGTACTGGTACCTTACACAGTCGTCTTGGCTGCACTGAAAAACAAAAAAGCATCAAATCAATTTTACTCAGTGACATAATTTACATTTTAGGCAGTCATTTTAATTTCGCTAGAAAATTAATCACTTTCATTTTACGGAATAAGACAAAATAGCTTTCACTTTACAAAAAGAACCAATCCACTGAAAACGAACAAACACATGAACTTATTCAGAATTTTTACTGTGAAATAGAGGATAACTCTTCGTCTCCCCGGATTCTGGTAAGTGGTTATTATCATTATTTATGAGCTGAATGCGCAGAAAAATTAATCCATTACATTTCCCAACTCAATTACTTTTTACTGTAATGGGAAGTAACCGCTGCTAGGAGTTTGGACACACTTTCCGCAATGATTATTTCCCCTTGTAGGGAAAGGGGAATGAAATAGCGTTTTGTGAAGTAATATGCAAATAAAATATAGTTCAATGAAAATTATTTATGCATAAAGTTGCCGACATACTTTTGAAACTTACATATTAATTATATATGCATATTATTAATATATCTCAATATCTAAAGACAGAATAAGGTGTTCGAGTCATTTTTACTCAGTGTTTGAGCTAGGTAAGAAGAAAAAAG
>JAUMHA010219156.1:0-13020 GCA_032359765.1 Saxidomus gigantea | reverse complement strand
TGCAGTCTAATCATGATCTGCACTTTTCACTGTTCAGTCAATAAATTTTTCAATGAAAACGCATGTAATTAATTAAGTTTATTTCAGAAATTTTGCATGCTAGTGTTTACCTTCTTTACGGTACCAGTGACTTTCAGTCAGTCTGTTTGTGATATTTTATAAGTTGTTCAATCATGGTGAATCTTGATCTTCTCAAAGAACAATTAGACTGTGGTCTCAATATTTTACATATGTACTGTACATAGATCTAATATGCTTTATACTTCATTGCAATCATCTCACATGCTATTTCAATTAACCATGGTATCATTAGCTGGATCAGATACACATTCTGTTGATACACAGTTTGTTAAAACTCACCATTTAATCTGTTTTAAGAGAAAGTATGATGTGGGCAATGATTCTGACCTTGATGAGGTTCAAGGTCATTTGTAAAGCACATAGTGTGGTTTAGCAGTAAACTTTTAGAGTAGAATTATTTGATTGTGTAGCACATAAAAAAACATCCTGCAAAAATTGCTTACTTCACATACTGTGATTGCTATATATATATATTGTTAAGTGGAAAATTCTCAAATTTAGGGATTGGTGCAAAACCATTGTAACTGTATAGATACTGTAGTGTTGCAGGAATCCTGTGATGTATGTACTATTTAACTCTACTGTTCTCTCCTTAGGGCCTAAGATCATTAAAATGAGAGCAGTCTTAAATCTTTACCTTCAGATTGGTCAATTTTGAAGCTAATCTTCCTTCTAGCCAATCAGAGGCCTCAGATTTTAGACAGGTCTCACAAAATAGGTTTTATAGGTATACGGCCAGATGGCCTAACTGTAAAATGTCAGTTAGATCACTTGTTGTCTTATATATGCATTAAATGATACTAGTTTTATGGTACCGAAATGTGGGGTGTTAATCTTAAGTGAGACAATAATTATGTTGTCTTACAAGACAGTGAATTAAATTGGTTTTTCTGCTTCACATCATAAAACATTAATATTCATTATTATCACTAGTAAATCAGTTGGAGTTGTCATACAAATGTTGGTTTTATTACCAAAAGATTTTATACAGAAAGAAAATAAAATAAATGAAAGTGATGCTTGATAATTTTCGGTGAAACAATTAAAAAAGTTCAACTTGTACCCTCCTGGCAGAAAACCCATTGCCGAGTATTATCAAAATTAAAGAATGAAAGTTTAGCATATCCAGGGTAGAATAAAATGAGACATTTAAGATGCTAATGGCAAAACCCACATTAATGTAAATCTTTCGTTTTACTTACGACTAATGGCATAAGAATTTTATTCAAAATCAAGTATACTGCTCTACACTGGTTTACTGGATTTGATAATTGATGAAGAGTCTTTAACATTCCTGAAGCATATCATCTGCTGTAAATTCTTAAAAGTGATTTCACGTCATGTTTGTTGCTGTACAATGTCGGCATCTGTGGTTTCATGTAATTTTTGTTAGTGCGTCTTCATGAACAATCAGCTGAGCACTGTCATGTAGAAAGGTAAAAAAAAGGGGTCATTCTTAATATTCTTGACAAAAAAATTAACAACAGGTTAATCTTATGCCATGATCGTTAGTGATGGATGGATTTTGAGCCATGGTTTGATGTATCAGTAATTTAAAATCCGATGAGGAGGGATTGTTCATTAATATCTGAAAATTTTCTTCCTTAAATATTTATGCAACAATTTATTTAAAGGTTTTCCCAGGTTTGTTTCAGAGACAGCATAATCATAATCAAAACTGTAGTAATTCCTTTATTTCATAAGAGATAGACATTTTGTGGTCAACCCTCAATGTGCCTACAAATCTAACGCCCCCTTTTACCCGAAAGATTTTACATGACAGGACTCAGCTGGTTTGTCGCAGATATGAGTTTAGTTGCCTTTACATTGACTTAAGATTTGTGCTTCTTACAAACTTTGTGCTTGCCATTTTGTGATCTATATTTAGCTACAATCATGCCTCAGATATGCATTTTATGTCTGTACTCGTCACTTTATATTGAGCATAAATTTCGTACAAATGGGAAGAATTGCAATAGATGGGGGTGTCGAGTGTGACTTTGTTTTGACTAGGTGCAAAACGACAAATGAACAAAAGTTGAAAGTGTAGAATGGAAGTTCTTGTATTTTTCGGCTTTTGTGTGTTTTAATGACACTTCCTTTATAATGATTTTGAAGATGCTAGTACGATGGACATTTTTAAATTTTAAGAAAGATTTGGTTGTTTTATTCATTTGGTATTTGGCACAGTGTTAGGATTTTCTATCATGTTACGACACTGTCTACACTCCAAACTTGATACAGTGACATTGTCTTGTGTTTATGGTTTGCAGGTTTCAGAATTAATTCGGTTTGAATATTCATTATGGAATTAGGGTTTGAATATTCATTATGAAACCTTAAGAATGATGGTAGATTCTGAATGAGTTATTCATGTGATAGAAAAAAATGTCAGTGGCTAATATTTACACATAAATGTAAAAACATATTTCATGCAGTGCTAGTTTTGTTCAAATCGCCATGGTAACTTTCCAGAGATTGATTTGTGTTATAGCTCTTGTTGGATGTTATAATGGCTGTGACAAGGAGAAGATATGTCTGAAATTGTGTCTTTTTATCTCTGCTAAGGTTTTGAGTAATGACCAGTGCAGACCATGATCTGCTTTACGAATGTTACTGCAGACCATGATCATGCTAATGGATGAAACAATGCAGACCATGATCTGGTTTGGGAGTGAAACCGTAGACCATATGTAACAGTGTAGCTTATAATTGGACTTAATAGTTTATATCATGATCGGGCTTAGGGATGTAGCAGTGCAGACCATGGTCTACACTGGTCATAAGACAGAAATAACTTTTTTTAGCAGGGGTGAGGTTATTAAAAGAACCTATTAGCAGAGTTAATACGAGAGTGATTTGTGTTAAATTGATTCTAAAACACTCTCGCCAGTATTGGTACAGTTATGAAAATACAGATGTCTTTACTTATTTACATATGTGGTATTGTCATGAACCATGTTTAATAACAGATTCAGGTATTGGAGCATGTAAACCATTGGGTAGAAAGTATTCTTTCTTGTTTTAGAAACTGCAATGTGTTTTTAAGATGCATATGTAAACAGATCTCATGGAATCATGTATGTAAATGAGTTATTTAAACAAATTTGATATGTGCAGACTCCTCATTCAATTCAAAGGGGTTATTTGGGAACCAGCTGAAATAAATTTACTTTAGTTCAAAGGGGGGAATATTGACAACTCCTGTACAGAAATATTGTTATGTCTTAATACAGTATACAAAATGGCATTATTAAATTAATTTCTGAAAAAAATGGAAATATTTATGATGACAGAATTTCATTTGATTCATGTTTAAGTTGGGTATGGCAGTAAGGAAAATGTGCAAAAAAAGTTTATCAGTCACTGTGTGACACTGAATTATCATGGACTGCTGACATTGGATGCTTTTGAATTTAGAATAAGTGCTAAGTCAGCATTTAGTTTTAAAGGACAGAAACACATATTGCCATATATACGGTACTTTGTAAGTTTGTTTGATTTTTTGGTGAAAGGAAAAAGTCTGATGAAGGTCTAATGTTCGTGACTTCAGATGGTCTGTTAAATTACTATACTTGAATATCTGCTTCGGTATGTAAACATTGCATATTAGTTATATGAAAAATTGCACACATTTATTGGTCCAAATAGTACTTGTAAATCATTAAATGTGTTAACTTATACATTTTATAGATAATGTTTGTCTTTCAATGTTTCAGACATACTGAGTGTATGGATTTATTTGCAATATTAAATGCTTGAGATTGAATGTGTACTGACTATTCCTTCAATATGGCAACGCTTAAACTGTCATATCAACCCATTGAAATTCTATTATATTTATAGAAAACAAAGAGCACTGTTAATCTGTATCTTTCTGGTGGTAAATGAGTCTGCCTTTGTGACCAGTGCAGATCATGATCAGCCTGTATCAGTTTTATCATGATAGGCACGGCAGTTAATGGGATTTTCCAAATTGAAAGATGAACAAGTCCATTTTATATATGTTGTGAGGCACAGATTAATTTCATTACAACACTTGGTAAAAGTTTATGCCTGCAAGTGCTAGATAGCTTCAAATCTGAAAGTTGCACATGGCAAAAAAAGAAAAAAGGAAAAAAAGAAAAAAAACAGTGTTATACAAAGCAAACCGTTGTCTTTTAATCAATATATTCCCACCAGATCAACCTTTTTTCCATGCTCAGATGTCTGAGTGGGCTTTTTCCATGCTAAATATTACTAGTTCATTGATACATTAAGTGATTGCATAGATCATGGTAGTTTTGAAAGGAAAACCTTTAACAATTGAGGGAATAAAAATCTGATACTTTCATTGTGAGAATAGATCCAAGAGAATCAAGTTAAGACAACTTTTGTTAACTAGATAAAAGAAAACACTGAAAGTTTACAAGACAAAGCTGGTACAAAAATAAACCTCTCGTTATGAAAAAGATGTATCCAAAAGGTTTCGTCAGATCTTCGGTATTGTATTTTGTCTTAATTACTTGAATATGTGTACAATATTTCTATCTTGCAGTAGGAAACAAATTGCTAAATATTTCACTGTGACAAAAGTTGTGTAGAATGTGTATGATGTATCTATACCACACTTGGTTGTGTTTATTTGAGTGGACAAGGGGAATAACTGCTATTATACAAACAATTGGAGTGATCAGTTCTTGTTGTGCCTATGTTATTTATTAAAATTATCCAAATATCATGTACACTGAGTTGTTTGTTTTTATTCCAGATACACTGTGTCACATTAGGATTGCTATGTTTGCCAGCCTTGGTTGTCTTTATTGCAAGGAAAATCTTGCATACATTCAAGGATTATGTCTGAATGTTTTTCTGGGAAAGTTTCATAATGTGAAGGCACATGGAGGCAAAACTTCAGATTGTTTATAATTCAATTAAAAGAAACTCAGTTGTTCCTTTGAAAGTTGAAACACTTGTGTACCATCAAGACACCGATGTGTAAGCAACAGTAGACAACTCTGTAATTCTTTTATTGTACTTAGAAACTCCTAGTTAAAAGTCTTTTTTACAACTGGCACTGTTATGCACATGTATCATTAACAACTTAAAATATTAATTCAAAACTTTGCTGCAGTATTCAGGAATATCAAGCAATTAAGTTGGATAACTTATGACTTAATATCTTGCTACTTACAGCCCTTGTTTATACAGATCCTTGTTTTGCCTTTTACTGCCAATGTTTTGTATTATTGGCAAGCACTGAGGAAAGTTGAGCATGCTGTCTCCTACTGACAGCTGTTTGTCAAATTCTAGTAATTTAAAGGCCCTAAAAGTAGGTTAAAGCATTTCAGCAATTTAAGGGCCATAACTCCAGAGCGACTGCAGCAATGTAGCTGGTTATTAAACTTTGCCAGGATTTTATTGACAGGTTGATCTTAAGCAGCAGGTACCTCTATAATATTGATTTTAGATCACTGGATCAATGATCAAAGTCTTTTCTATTATGTTCAATAAGAGGAGAACCGTTGGGCCTATCTTCAAACACTAGAAAGTGAGGTTTGTCTTTACTAGTAGATTACCCCTACTGATTTGAGGTCAAACCAGGGGTCCTACCAATCTTTTTAAGCAGTTTTTTTAGGGAAAACATGCTTAGAATGGCTATGTAGGGCAGACGGGCGGGCTTAAGACGGGCATCAAACATTTGCTTTACGCTTAATAACTTTAGTAAGGAGTGAGCTATTGCAATGAAACTTGGTGTGTAGGTACCTTGTGTGGAGAGAAAGCTTGGGATTGCATTATTTTGGGGTCACTAGGGTCAAGGTCAATGTTACTAAAAATAGCAAAATGGTTTCCACTCAATAATTCATGTTTGGAGTGCTAAATTGCAATGAAACTTGGAGTGTAGGTAGCTTGCGTGGAGAGGAAGCTTGGGATTGCATTTGGGGTCATTAGGGTCAAGGTCACTGTTACTAAAATAGTGAAATGGTTTCTGCTTAATAACTAAAGTAAGGAGTGACGAGGGTCAAGATCACTGGCTATCTTTTTGGTCAAGGTCACTGGGTATTTTTCTTTTTTTAAATTCCACAATTTATACAGGGGCTGTTGAAACCTGCTTTTTCTTGTTTGTTTTAAGCAACACAATGAAATTTGAACTATATGTTTAGATTTGCATGCAGATTTCAACTTTAATCTTGGCTGACCTTGACCTTATGACCTACTTTCCTGTTTTTGAGGCTACAGCAATGAAATTTGAACCATATGTACAGTTTTGAATGCAGATTTCAATTTTGACATTGGCTGACTTGACCTTTGGCCTAATTTCTGTTTTTTTCGAGCAAGAGATGAAATAAACACAGTTTTGTGCAGTTTTGCAAACTAATTTTCCAAATTCCTATTATATAACTGACCTTGATTATGACTTTTTGACCTACTTTCTATTTAATGTGTAATGGCAGTTTGGCGAAATCATTGTAATTCGGATACATGTATAACCTATTAATGTCTATTAAAAAAGGTAGAAATTTGAAAAGCGATTTTCGCTCGTTTTCGGCCTATAGAACAACACAGATTGATGGAATCTGGGTGTTTTTGCTACTAGCATACTGTACATGTATGATTTTTCGCAATATGAAGTAAATAATTTGATTATTTGTTCAAAACTTCATTGCCTAAATGGCATTTACTGACCTCCATGTATGGAACGAGAATCTCGTTTAAACAACTGAGCACAAAGCAAGTTGTCAGTAACTGTTGCTAAATTTAGTACTTGCCAACTTCAATGCACCCGGCGGTACTGGAGAATCGCTTAGATGGTCTAAGTTTGCCTAGATTGCCTTGATACGTCTGACATTTTGACATAGTGTAATCAATATCAAAGATACTATAGTAAATATTAAATGGGAATTGCTACTTGTACTTTATTACTGCTCTTACATTATCAAGATTAACGCTTAATACAAAGAAATTGACTTCCGGACGACCAGCCTAACATACGAGTGTATAGCTCCCATTCTTTATACCCACCAATCCAATTGACATACACAACTGTTACAGCAGTCAGAACCATGCCCCCCCCCCCCCCTATGTGAAAAAAAACGGTTGGTAGTTTCTTAGTTTCTTACAGAGGATAGGGATCTAGTAAGGGTTTTCTGGTTTTCTCAGGAACGATGGTTAGATAAACTGCCCATCTGAAGAAAAACATGACCACGGGCGTTAAGCTCCTACAACAACAACAACAACTACAGCAGTCAGAGTACTTGAACCACAATATCATATTTGACTGTGGCAAAGCACTGTTGAAATTTATTTGAACCAATTTATATGACACCGAAATCACTAGCCAATTATGTTGCTTGGTTGAGTATAGTCATAACTTAACAGAAATCCTGAGAATGTGGAATATAAACTATCGGAGCCGAAAATTTCACCGGTAGCTTCGTGTAGCTCGATAGTGACTTCATCTCCTTGTTTTAGCTGGAGAATGATGGTTTGGCTGCTCGTGTCTGAAACTGAACTGAAACTCTGGGCGTAAGTGGTGCTTTTACGTTTTCCGTTCACTGCGAATTGGACCCAAACGTCGTGGTTTTGAAGTGCGCGAACAGTCACGAAAAACAGGTACGTTCCGGGAACTGGAGCATCAAAGACGCCGTTACTGGCATTGTATCCGTTGCCAACATTGGTGAACACGTAGTCAAACACAATATTCTGTAGGGTTCCAGGATGTGAAATTGTCTTGGACAATGCGGCACTGAAGGCCACAACAATTACCGTCTGCCGTATTCGTCTGACAGCTGCCTCTGAAATGACATAGTGATAAAGTCAGTGATTTTGGGTACGCTGGCTTATTTGTGATACCTCACGTCGAGAATTAAATTCTTTTGAAACATACACACGATCTTCATGGGCGCATAGTGGCATTCAAAATTCAACAATAGATATTCCAGATTATTAAAGATTCTTAAGAAGTAAAAGCATGTTCTCTATAATGGTTGAAAACATATTCTATACATGTAGACTAATCTGAATCCATCTGGTACATTGATTGACTACACACAGGGAGTTGTCTCTATGTCAGTGTTTCAGACAGAAAATTTACAGCAAATGAGACACTATCTAGATATCTAATTTTCAAGAAGCATAGGAAAGATCTTTTTAACATTCGATGCCATAAGGCCCGTTAGACATACATTGTAAATGGTTTTTTAGGCTAACTGGTAAGTGTTTACACCGTTTACTCAGTATTCAAGAGCAAAAGGGTTCGATTCCTGGTCAGACCACCTAAGGTTTGTCCTCGGGTACTTTGTGTCAAATGTGTCTCGGTCCACCCGTCTCTTATTTGGTACTACATGTAGTAATGAAAAATGCTAGCGCTCTGTCTAATAAGTGGTTGGTTCGAAGGTGGGTAGTTTCAGTACCCGAAAGTGACTGAACTTGAGCTGAAACAAATTGGAAATAAAAAAGTAAATGTTTGTATATAAACTCAACAAAATTCCTCAACGGTCACTTCAATAATTTGTGCAAATAGGTGTTTATGCCCCGCACGTGCAAAATGTGCTATAATGGTCAACATGCCTAATTCAATTACTTTCATCGCGAGCCGGCTAAAAATATCAATAATTCGCTACATTACCCGTGTGAAATTTTGTGTGAATACATGCATTATTAGAAAAATTATTATATGTTATTAAATGAGTGATTTGATATTGGCCCTGTTATTTGTCCGAGGGCATTCGTATCAATACGAGTGCCAGAGGACAAATGACAGGGCCAATATCAAATCACTTATTTAATGACAATTTTATTAAATAACTAATCAAACCATAAATTATTCATTGTTTATTGACAATCATCTTCACTGGCAGTAACTCGTCAAAACAGACAGTACATGCAGAGCTGTGAATAGAAATACCTCTAACATATTCATTTTTGAAATAAACATATTGATGTGGGTATTCAATTTCTTGGTTGGAGCATTTTCTATTCTTTAAAATTGGTTTTCAGACAGAAATTGATTAAAAGTTGATTTTCATTTTTGCCATTCAATCTTCAATGCTGATTTCAACAGAATTCAAGATGGCGGCAGTTTTCGTTTTCAAGAAACTAAACATCTGAAAGTATCAGCCAATCGGAAGCTCAGATTTCTCAACAGCCAATCATTCGTCAGCAATCTTTTATTGGACCGGTCCAATAAGTGATATTGGCCCTGGTCTTTTGTTATTGGCCCTGTCTTTCAATTTTATGATACCTCTTTCTATTTTATTACGTCGGGTAGTTAACGAATATTAGAGCCAATAAACAATACAATGTAGTTATTTAATAAAATACTATATAAACTGACCGATTACGAATTTTGTTGAGTTGTAGGTAACAGTCAACTTTTACAATACCTTATTGACAGATTTTACGTCTATAATTTGCGCGAAGTTTAACTTTCCAACTGACTTAATTTTGTTTGTTTGTAATTGTGCTTATTGGGTCCGCCATCCTCTAAAGAGGCTATCATCGGTACGACCCGTCAACTGACTTAATTTAACCAGTAGGCCTATACATTAGGAATAAAATTTACTAGATTTAGTGTTTGACCTCATTTGCCCACCAATCGAATCGCTCAGATTTTCAAATAAAAGTCTTTCTTTTTTAACTTCTGAAATCACTTAATTCATTAAAAGTTCGAGCTAAATAGAATCACGGACCTAGTATGTATAAGTAAGAGTTTATTAAGTCAAATTTTAACAATTAAGAAACCCTAAGGGAGCGAGCGACTGGGGTTTCTTAATTGTTAAAATTTGACTTAATAAACTCTAACTTACTTAGTGTTTAACCTCATTTGACCTTTTGCATAGCCACCGACATGTATTGTGGCACGGAAGGTCCGTGATTGTAGGCGGAGCTTAAGTGTTTTCTATTTAGAGCGAACTCTTTAATGAATTAAGTGATTTCAGTAGGTAGTTTAAAAAAAAAAAAATTATTTGAAAATCTCAGCTACCGCTTGCTCCCTTAGGGTTTCTTAATTGTTAAAAGTTAACTAAATAAACTCTAACTTAAACTTAAATACCTTTTTGTTCGAACGAACTTTTGTCAGCAGCCCTTTCCGACATTTCCGTATTTTTCTCAGGGTTAACTAAAGTTTCTTGGCGTCTCATAGAGTGTATAATTGACCGTATTCGATGGTCCTTTGCGGCCATCGACTGCTTCATGCGCCCTATGTCTTTCTTTTGGTTTGACACTTCATTCTGTAAATCAGCGATGTGTGACTCGTAGATTGCGCTGCGTTCTTCAAGGGCGCTCACACGTGCAAGTAGTTGACCAATGAGCGTGCTGTCGTCCAAATAGTCGTTATTTTTAGATTCAACACAAACTGCTGCAAGCAACACTGTCCCGATACAGAAGCAAAACGAACGTTTGAATATCATTACGACAATAGCGGTGTATACCACTAGGTTAAGTATTTGTTGAACATACGAGTCTAAAACTTTAAATATAAGAGCTGATAAGCTTCAAGATTTCTTCACAATCGAGCTAGAATAAATTAGTATAAACTAAAGATAAGACAAAGATCATGAACCAAAAACGTGTTACTAATCGAATACATGCTAAACTTTAGTATCAAATGACAAAGTACATGTAACAATGCCATGTGTAAGATAACCGTATTGAGGTTCCGTTAGTTACATGGAATCAATAATCAAGTCATAAGGTCTGTGTCAGCTGGAGCCTGAAACACTAGAACCTCGCTCGTATTTGTCGTACTTGCTGGTCCTGTGATGAACAATATTTTTTACTCACAACTGTGCATGGACTCGTGATACTGTAATATAACACGACCCCTCGTCCAACCCCACCCCGATTTACCAGTTCTTATGCGAAATCTCCAGGAAGCTTCTTTTGTAAAGTAACATTTAACCATCATTTTGTAGGGAAATATTTACTTATTTGACTTCGGTGTGCAATTATGGTTTGATTTAGAACATATCTACATATTTCTGGGTTTCTTTTTATATATTTCAACCTGCACGTTTTGCTAGAACGTTTTCCATTCAAGGAATGTTTAAATTACTTAAAATAATAGAAATGCTCATCAATATTATTTGAACCATATATTGAGTAATATTCAGAAAAACACATAATATGTATGTTCACTTCTTTTCTGTTTGGAAAAAGCAAGTGTAATTCTGAATAGACTGAACAAGTATATTTGTAAAGTTCAGGTTAAATAGAAACAATTACAAGGCTGATTGGCATGAAGATATATTTTTACTTTAATCTAAATTTTCATTTCAATATTAACGTTATATTGCTTTCTAAAATGACCATACTACATTATAGCCAAGGGTTTTTCAAAAATGGCACTAGAAAGGAATACAATATAAAATGTGGACACAATCTAACACAAGTATTGCTATTGTATTTATTGTTATAGTAATAAATACATATTAAAGTCCATATTTATGATCAATTAAAATGGGCTTTTTAAAAAAGAATATAAATATTCTCCAAAAATAATAGCCTCGGTATATCGAAAGGTTAAGTAACTTGCCGCCAATGCATTTTTTTCAAAATGTTGAATAATTTGAAATATGGTTAAACATGTATTTAAATCATTGATTTAACATATGTAATGTGAGCAAATTTGAAAATACGAAATCTTTCAATAATGTTTAATAGTATTTTGAAACACTGATAAAAGGTTCATGTCTAGGGTCATCTCGCTTTTACTTCGCTTCTGAACTTAAGTGACCGCAGAAGTGGCAGTCATATGCAAATTATCAGGAAATATTTGAAATTCAGTTAACGCAAGGAATAACAATAATCGATAATGATCATCAAACGTAGGTTCTGTTTCTGTGTAGAAATATTGCTGTTTACAGCAGTAAGTGTTAAAGCTTACAATCTCGAGAATTCGGGAGACAGCACGCTCGTTGGTCAGCTGATCGCACGTGTTCGCGCCCTTGAAGAACGCGACGCAGTCCAACAGAAGCTTATCGATGATTTACAAAATGAAGTATCTGACCAAAGGAAAGATATGGGACGCATGAAGCAGTCGCTGACAGCAAGAGACCGCCGAATATGGTCACTTCTCCACTCTACGAGACGCCAAGAGACATTAGCAAACCCTGAACAGCAGACAAAAATGGCCGACACATCGAGACGTTCTGTTGATGATCGTCAGTCCGAAGAAGCAGGTATTAACATATTTTGTAAAATAATTAATACTAAGTTTAATTAACAAGTTCTTTCAAACAATCGCTCTCGAGAAACCACAAATTTTTGAACCAGCCTAGAAAAGAACCTGAAATTTTGTTACAGCTGGTTTGACTGAGGATCATTTCAAATCAGGCCGTCGGTGACATACTTCAAGTGGCCTGACCTAGAATCGAACCAGGAACCTCTTGATAACAGTACACCGTAACCAAAGAAACTCCTGCGGCTAACAAAAACCAAATAGGTCTAACCGACTATTGTAGTGGCCACTCCTTGACTCGAGGTCAATGAATAAAAATTTGTGTAAAGTGATCTTTGCTATGCTGTTTAAAAATAAAATATAAGATGGTACATACATTGATAAAAAGTATGTTCTATCTACTACACTGACCATGATGATTTTGACAATTAACCCGATCAATTCAGACAGTCTGTGCTATTTTTAGAATACAGTTTTGATGAGAGAATGTAATTATCTTATATTTCTTTGCAATATGCAAAAAAGAAGAAAAGCTGTTAGTGTATTTACAAAGCCATTCCATTCCTATGTAAATCATGTCAATGTTTTGAGAGAATTTATTTCTCACGCAAAGACTAAATCTCTCACCTCATCATTCTTTGATTGTATTGTTCTATTACAGAACCAGCTGTCAGACGAATACGCCAGACGGTTATAACTGTCGCGTTCAGTGCTGCTTTGTCCAAGACAATGTCACCTATGGGGACCCACCAGGATATCGTGTTTGACCACGTGTTCAC
>JAUMHA010219045.1:4004-15776 GCA_032359765.1 Saxidomus gigantea | reverse complement strand
AGGGCCATGATGGCCTTATATTGCTCACCCGAGTACCAGTGCACTTACCTAAGAGAGTCAATTGTTGCTAAAGGGGGTCAGTGACTGCTAAGGAAGTCGATGGTTGCTAGGGGAAGTCACTGGTTGCTAAGGAAGGCACTTGTTCCAATGGGAAGTTGCTGGTTCCAAGAGGAAGTCAGTGGTTGCTAAGAAAGTAAGTTGTTGATTGGTAAGTCAGTGGTTTTATAGGAACTCATTGGTCTATATTAAGACAACATCCCCCTTCCCTCCCAAGTGGGTCTAGTCAATTTTGACCCCACAAATTTGGTACAGTACCCCTAAACAAGGAGATTTTTACAGTTTTCCCTATACAAAGACATCCCCCGGGCAGGGCTGATTTTGACCCCGCTGGCATAATTTGAACATACTTTGAAGAGGTCCAATAGACACTGTTACACACTAATTATCAAATATCTAGACTTTGTGGTTTAAAGGTTTTCCTATGTACAAATGTATGTCTATATAAAACGAGTGACCCCTAGGCAGGGTCAATATTGACCCCAGGGGCATGATTTGAACAAACATGGTAGAGGTCCACCAACCAATGCTTTATACTAAAAATCTTGGCTCTAGGCCTTGTGGTCTGCAAGGTTTTCCAGAAGTTTGAAGTCTTTCCTATAGAAGCCTACACTATATGTAAAATAAAGTTCTTCCTTTTAATTGCCATATTAACCGGAGTTCTGCATGGAATTCTTTAACCAATTTTGGTAGAGCTTCATCAACATTAGCCCAGTGATTTTAGAGAGGTAATTTGACGCAATCTTTTGACAAACTACGGACAATCATCCATCCTAAAAGCCCACCCTGCCACAAAGGGCCAGGTGCGCTAAAAATAAAGGACCCAGTATACAACTCTTTGGAATGCAACAGACAAGTGTCAAAATCTTACTCTACATTATTTACATGTACGGATTGAACCCGGTCTGTAAGATACAAGTGGAACCAATCCACAGACTCAACTTCCATAGCTTGTAATTGTTGGCACAGAATCACACGATCAACAGTGTCAAATTCCTTATAAAAGTTGAGCGTGATCAGACCTGTAAAAATACCTTTGCAGTCTGATTTCTTATGAGATCAGTGATGTGAATGAGACACAGTCTGTGGAGTAATTACCTCTGAAACACGAATTTGATGTTCATATAGAAAACTATTTTTAACCAAAAAAGTTTCAAGCTGGTTGATTTATTTTTTCCAGATATATTCTTGGAAAACATTTCAACCACATTTGACCAAAATTTCTTATATACTATTTACTGAATCTATAAAACGACACAAAAGTGTAATGTAACCATTCTCTGAATCGTAAGTTTTCTTTACCCCAGAAAAGACAGCTGATCTGTAGACTCCCTCTACTCCGAAGAGATAACCAAACCATACCAGTAGGACGCTAGTAAAAAACAAGTCACTTCATATTCTACATTTATTTGTACATATACAAGAAATATCACATTAAATGTTTACAAAAAGTTCACTGACATACATACTATTAAAAAAAACATGCAGAATGACTGTGGATGAAAAGACGAGATGCCTTGATTAAGAAGTAATATATTATAAACCAATTAAATTTCACATGCAATTTACTTTTCTATATAATTCCTCGAGCCAGTTTTCCATTAATTTTAGAATAAATAAATTATAGCAAGTTTCTCCTTACTTCAGGAATATTTGTGCACCTGGTTTCAATTTCTTCATATAAAAATTCAAAATTATAACATTCTTGCTCTTACCAGTCTGACACTGGTAAAATGTGAACATTTATTTGGCATGAAAAATTAATTGGTTTACAGTATACATGACTGTTTACATTTCATACAAAATTTGTACAGCAAAAAATGCAAGCTTGTCTTATTTCTTGAAAGCAAGTTATATTTTACTAAAAGGAATAATTTCAAGTATATGAATCAATACAAGCGTGCATCAAAATTTACATGCATCAAAATTTACATGCATCAAAATTTATTTTTCAATATTTTTTCATAGAATGCAATAAATGTATCTTGTAGTATTTCAGTCCCTTACAGAATTTGTGTGACATGCTGAAGAACATAATTAAGAAGGCATAAACTCTACAAATAAGTTGTTCTGAACACATTCAAGCAAGAGTTGCAATACTGAGTTTTATCCTCAACAAGGAGATAATTACTGAAGATAGGGCAACTTTTCATGCGCAATTTGCAATGCACTTTCTTTTAAATAATTATCTGTGATCCCAAAGTATCACCTCAAGGGCAGGCAACAATGTTGTGATTCTCGGATATAGCCTCCAAAAAGTGATCCCCAGGTGGCATCTCAAAGAAGTGATCCCCATATGTCACCTTGGAGAAGAGATCACCAAGAGTGTCACTTGAAAGAAGTGACCCACAGATGTCACCTCAAAGGCATACAACACAAAGAAAACTTCCTGATTGCGTTACATTTACTTCTTAAATTTTACATGATTGCATAAAGTTCAGACAAAATATATCCATAAATTAATACTTGCTGAATCTTTCTTTATATCAGTGTCACGAAAAGTAAAACTAGTGATGCAGCTAATTGCCCAATATACATGTACAGTATTTGATATACATTCGTATCTTTGTGACAAAAGTGCAGAAATCTTTATGTGTATTGGCAACAGTATATACATAGTTCATATTGTCACTATACACGAATAGTTCATAAATGCAGAGGTATCAAAACATGTGCTGATTATAAATAAAAGCTAATCTAAAGCGCAATTTCTCTGCAACAGACTCACTGTATCTCCCAGACACACACTGCTCAGGTTTTCATTCTGGAAGAAACCAGCTTCCATGTTTGTACAAATACAAAATGCATATGACTATACTATCAAGTGTTTAACTAGGATTCACAGATGCAGCAGGATATTGGGGAACCTGTTAATTTCTATTATGGTAATGATGACATCATAGTGATTGTGACATCATAGATTTATAGATTTATTCACAGCTGCAGTGTTCAACTGGGATTTCAATTCACCCTTATCGCGCATAATATCGGACAGTACCATTACTTGTTCACAGGGGTGGATTACCTGTTCACAGGGGTGGTCACCAAAAACCTGCAGATCATGGTCAAACTGCACGGACTAAAAATTTGTTCATAGAAACATTTGAAAATTTTACATTTCTCATACTGTATACTATCACAAAAGTAGCGTAGGTTTCAGGAAATTCTGTAGCTTACATAACCATAAGATGCAAATTCTTTTATATGATCAAATTTTACTTCAACAACAAGTGAACCTGATTTTAGAAATCTTCTATAATCTGTATCAATTATCTGTAATAAATTATTCAAAAACAAGGACCAGCACACCCTTCGAAAACTTTCACACTTTCCTGAAACCATGGCAACGAACACACACAAAACCGTTTCATACATCCTACATATTGCTCAATATAATACAATTCTACTATTTGGCACTTATAAAGCTCAAGAACACCTATAATACAATATGTTTCCCTGTCTCATGATCATTTGAAATCATCTTGAGACAGGGTGGATCAAGTTTCCATAAATAAATACTCGGGTTTACTACAGACTTCTTGTCAGTAAGTAAAAACTTCAAAACTACTTTTGGTCCACAGGTGTGTTGTCCTGGTTACGTTACTCCACATGTAATATCATTGATCATTTTCACTGTGGCCCCCTCTTATCTTCAATTACCACTAATACAGAAAATCCTAAAACCAAGTGTGCTGCACTTTCAATATAGTTGATTGAATTTTTGTTTTCAACAATTGATCTCACAATTTAAACATGATCTCACAAGCAATCTATCAAACTGTTCTGTAATTTTGATATTGGGGAATGTATAATTATACGTTTTTTGACGGTTGCAAATATTTTTAATGGTGATAACATATCACTGATATGCGATAATAACAGACCATAAGATTTTGCAACTTTTTATATGCAATTTAACTGTGGCAAATATAAGTGATATAATCAATCGGAATCGGTTTTACAATATTAGTGCATTCAAATACTGTATAAATTTTGTACTCTCTCTTATGGAAGGCAAGACATTTTTGGTACCCTTTTTTTTCAACACAACATAAGAACCGTAACTTGTCAATAAAAGGCAAAAGAAGAGGTAAAAGAAGACAGACTGATTTTCCTAAATTCCATTTACATGTATAATGTGAAAGTATTTTCACAACTTGACTAGTGACCGAGTTATTTCATCACACTGAGAAATACTAACTTTTGTAGCCAACTGAAATTAGACCAAAGGTTCCGAGCACACAAGAGACAAGACCACTCCTCTTTATAAATAACAGTGCCTGTTTTTTCTCCAGAAAGAAACTCTTCAATGATTTAATAGGCTTGAAAACAGTTAACTGCACGGAAAGCCATTTTAGGCAAACAAAATATGTGTGTAAACCGCAAGCAACTTTATATATTTGTAAGAAATGATAAATAGATCAATTTTCAAGTAATTTTAGTCCGAAAACTGCAAAAGAATGCTGACCAACCCTAACTTGTTTGATAAGGTACCTGAAACAAATACATCTTTTTGTTTGGCCTTAAATAAAAGAGTTTAGAGTGGAAGGAACAGCTCACAAGTGTTCACTCTTTCAATCCGGCTGTTAATGTGTATAAATGATGTACAATTTGCGACCTCCCATGAATACAATAACTTTTGGATTTTGAAGCTTATTGCTCTCAGATTTTGGGGAAATAACAAATCATGGAATAAAAAAGTGTCAGTATAAATTCCTGTAAACTGTTGCTGTATTTTTGAAACTATACGCTAACAAATCATTAGGCGTTAAAAATTTCAATACAAACATAGTTTACACAGTGTTGCGGTGTCATAAAACAAAGCTCACCAACTTTTTCAACAGATTTTCTCAAATTGTTATGGTGCTATATAATTTATCTTACCATAGCTATAATAAAAGTCTATAACTCAATCTTCTAAGGAAACTGAGAAGGACCGAGCTGTAAATGATAATAACTTGTAACCAGTTATACAAGAAACTTGTAGAAAGAATGATAACAAATGAACCTAGGACATTACACAATTAAAACAAATGAAATCACAGACAATATTCAACTAAAAGCACCAATATCAATACAATAATTATAAGTTATTTACTTTATTTACTTGCTTACAAGACGCCAAACTGAAGACCCACCCTGTATAACAGACCCATCTACTCGCTGAGCACAAGTGGCTACTACTCGGGGAAGAAAACAGTCTTACCCAAAAATCTTAATCCAAGAAAGAAACTTAAACTAAATGTTTGACTGTTTAGGGCTATAATGCTTTATGAATTTGACTCCTGGATTTACAAAGTACTTTGCCAAAGTAGGCAGTTTTGAGGTACAGGATAGTTTAAGTTTAATGCCCATTGCAACTGTGTTTCAGTCATTGGTATAGACAGGAAGTTTATCTAACCATCTTTCCTGAGAAAGACCTGTGCTAGAACCAGTAAGCCTCAATCATTGACAGGTTACAGTGATTTCAAGTCAGCCACTCCTAACCACTCTATCATGAAGGCGGACTAGGATAAATCAGAACTGACCACTTAAAGAAAGTGGTTATTAAATATTGTTGTATTTCTCATAAAAATCTGACCAATTCAGATACAGTATTTGCTATTTAAAAAGGCACACCCTAAAACCAGTTTACTTTTGAAAAACTATAAGTACATGTAATACGTTAAATGGAAAGAATCATCCCCATCGATTCACACCACAAAAGATGTTACGATTGGAAATATTAAGGAAATAAGCCATGTTGCAGTGCTGTTAAACCTTTATTTTATAGCCGATTCTAACTTTTTGGTAGATAAAGATTTCTTATAAAAGATTGCTGTTTAGGCATTTTGTAAAGAGAGGAGACATTTCTCTATACATGTTCTTTTTAAAAACGCAGTTATTTATCATCTTACGAGCATTCAGCCTATTTATAATATTTTGAGAAAATAATGTACCAGTTATATAGGGCATGCCCCTTAAGGGAAGGTGGTTGCATAACTAAGGTTGACCAGTAATACAGATTCAGGCAAGTCATTTAGTGATGGAACTTTTACAAGCAAGTAAACAAAGCAAATAAAACAAAACTAAGACATAAATCACCTACAAAGGTCATTAAATCAGTAACAAACTCACAATGATTCACCAGTAATATCATACAAAACTCAGAAACCAAAAAAAAAAAAAAAATGAGATTCATTTAACAAAGGTTTTCGTTCACTCACGAGAGACAAGAACATTTGCTTGTGGCATTTTTTTAACAGTACAATCAGAAGCATTTAAGTTTACATTTACGAAAAAAACACTTTTCTTTTAAGTTTTTACACCAATAATCTGATTATACTGGCCGTGTAATGGGAACAATGAGGTGTTTTGTAGTATTGGTAAAACATAAGCATAAAGTCTACCTTCCCAACACTCACTCTAGTGGCTTTACTTCACATGCATAATGATTTTTTTAAAATGTCTTTTTTTTGTTTGACTGAAGAATTAACAAATGTATGGGCAAAAAAAGTGAGACAGAATTTAAAATGAATTAAATAGAAAAGTTCCAGAACAATCCAGAGTGTCTAAATACATGTATCTAAACTCCGAATATACATGTATTAGATTTAGACTATGTGTGACTTAGTCACAGCTGATAAACTGTACAAGAATGAAATATTTACAAAATGCTCAGTATACAAAATCATTCTGTTTTTATCTCTACATCACTAAGTGATTAATTTTGAAAATCTTTTTTTTACTTGTGTGATTTGTGTAAACAGGATATCTATCAATTTTCAAAGTGAAAATAGAAATTGGAAACTTAAGTATTTATAGATTCAACATCTGAAAGTAAGCAAGTCCTTTCATTTGGATTACACAGAAGTAAGAAATTTCATACATAGAAACTGTTATACATTGTACCTCTATAAGAAACAATGAAAAAATCAGAGGTATCCAACTGATATGACCAACTAGCAAATTCATTATCTTGGACTTCACTCATCAAGGGAGGTTACTTGTAACTAACTAAAGTCTCCTATGAACAATATCTCATCAGTTATCTAGATATAGACTGTCATATAAGAACAATTTCTACGAAATTTGCTGTAAAATGGACATATATTGAGGGGAAAAATGTTTTAAAGTTTACTATAAAGTTTAAGACATTAGAAAATGAGAAAAGACCCCCAGCAGGCAGGTATTCTGGAGATACCAACATCTTTCATCTTGGTACACAATTCCAAATGGTACATTCTTTCAAAATTTTCCATTCGTTTGTAACAGTATCAAGAGCTCTTAGCAGAACTGCACTCTTTGAACAACTCTGAGGAAGACCATCTGTTTAAAGGACATTCTAGTCATGTTTCAATGAAATCAGTCCAGTAGTTTAGAAGATACCATTTGAAGCACAAAGTAGAATATAAGATTGACAATGGAATCAATCCTAGGTGAGATAAAAAATAACAAGTGAATTTTTGAATGTTCTCCAAGTTATCAAAATGTAGGAATAGGAAATGAAGAAGAAGTTAATAGTGGGTATAAAAAGTCTAAAGTTTTTTGTACATGTTTAAAGCATCTTTCCCATAATGCAGTACAGCCATTTTAAAGGGCAACAACTCTGAGGGCAAACTGGATACAGATCTATTCTGTGGGACAGGTTGTCTGTGTAACAATTTTCAGCAAAAGAAAAAAAGACTTAAAAAATTGATGTGTTTCGAAGAAAAGTGGGAGTAGATCTTTTATGATTATTTGTCTAGATGATTAAACAATACATACATGATAACTTGCACATTACCTGTTTAATAAATACATTAAATGCCAACTGAAATTTAGTCCCTTAACTATGAGGTGACTGAGACCATGTGACCCTTTCCTGACTGACCTTGAGTCTCGGAAATTCCAGCTTTTATTTACAGCCTGGAATTTCCAGATAAGCTCCAATTCTATTTATGTGTAACTGGATACAAAAAGCAGCTGGTATCTACATTATATGTTTTATATATCTCTAGAAAACAGCAGAATAAATGTATAGATCCAATTCCAAGCAAAGTCAGCCATGTTTGATCACATGACCTAGTCATGTGACACTGTCGTCATGACAATATGGCTATACTAGATCTGTGACTGTGATTGACACCATCTAAACTGTTTGATCTTCCAAGTTTTGGCTTAGATTGCATCTTGAAGTTGTCCTCCCATGTTGTAGACATTGCCTGCAAAACATATATTATACCTTTAAACTCTTGCTCGATAAAATTGCAACAATTACAATCTATAATCCCCTAAATGCCTCTACAGGGTTCCCTCTGCCATCACCAGTGTTGCCAAATGTGATAAAAACACAAATCTGGCAATATGTTTTCTGTTTTGGCAACAAAAATGCTTTAAAATGACACTATTTTTCAAGAATTTATGCATTTTTTAAAACATCTTCCCCAAAATTGGCACAAGTAATGAATCAGCCAGGGGGGACCCTGCCTCTATATAAAGATGGAACACATGACAAAATAATACAGAGGGAATCATTCCAAATGAAAGGAGTGGGTTGTATTATCATGTGCACAAGACTGTCATTATAGCAAAACAAGATAAAGACAGACAGTACAAAAAACCAACCATTGCGTTGTGCTTCATGTATGGATTCAGACCACACTTGGCAAATCAGATCTGGCCTATATCGGAATGGGTATATCTTCATAATGTGAACAGGGTCTGTGCAACCAGTACCTGCTTATCTGTATCTGATAATCATTACACCACAGGGACAAGAACAGATTTTGTATCCCATTCTTTTTAAAGCTGCTCGCTCTCAGATTTTGGGGAAAAAAATAAAACTCTTCAAACTGTATGTAAATAACGTATTTTAGAATATAATTATGGTCGTATAAAAAGGCTCCAGTATAAATTCATGTCACGTATAATCTCTAAATTTCAATAAATACGCTACCAAATTCAAAAGCGTTGCAAACGCTTTTGAAATTTCAATATGAACATATAGTGTAGCGGTGCCGTGTAACCGACCTTTTCAATCAATTTCTGCAAATTCCTACCTAGATTTTTGCTTATTTTTTTATTCTAGCCTTTAGTTTTATATTGATGAATAAGAATTTCAATTTTAAAAAAAATATTTATTTCAACGGTAACTGAGAGCGAGCACTTTTAAGCTATTGGTAAGTACTTATTATCACTGGAAATGAAGTCACCTTGATTCTCAGACAATGAGACACAACAATGGTTTGCATTGATGACCTAAGTTGCCCCCCCCCCCCCCACTCAGAGGGGAAACACATACTTCAATACAATTGATATTAATAATAGTGTTTTAATATCTGACAGCTTGTCAAACTGAAGCTCATTACAAACTCCTTCAGCTCCAGGACCTTTGTGGTTAATTCACATTAAAAACCATTGTTTATTGGCTGATAAACAATGCTTTATCTGATATTCTTACTAAAGTATAACACCCACCTCCAATTTCATTGCCCTTTCTTTATCTAGAGGTTCAAGGGGAAAACTGAGGTCATTATCACCAGCTAGAGCTCTCAGGTCAAAGTAATACTTGGCGTACACGCCAGATGGCACGTTTATGTTAAACTGTAACATTTCCAGAAACTGTCTCTCCAACTCATTCCTGAAAATAGAGCAAGTTTATTACTAGAAATAAAGTGCCATAACTGACTGCAGTTTACGTAAAACCTTGTACTTACTATTTCTCTAACCTTGTGGTACAATATGGTAACAATACCTACCAATGAAAGCAAGATCACCCTTAGAACATCTCATTTCAGTTATATAATGTTCTACACATCAATATAACTGTTAAAAGACTATTATCGTACATTGTATGAATAGAACATATTATTTTTGTGTTGACATAAAATAAGACTGCTTCTATTTGCATAACCGCCCTTTCAAAAGTAGTTTCACTACCTAAAGCATATTTTGTAGTTATTTTTAGTTTTAAAATACCACATGTATACTAAAGTGTAGTAGTTCATATTTTATTTGCTTTGTAGATCTACAAAGTTTTAACCTGATTTCAATGCTATAAACCAAATTCTGATTTCAATGCTATTAACTACTATCTGATTTCAATGCCATAAACTACTATCTGATTTCAATGCCATAAACTACTAACTTTCATTGAATAAACAACCTACTTTTTAAAGCCTAACTAAAAACCATAATCTGAAGTCAGAGTGTAAGACATGTGCAACTGATACTAAGTTGTTTATCACTAATTACAATCAGCAGGACCCGGTTGTTGGAATGACTGTTTAGCCAGTGGTCAATTAACTTTAGATTGGACATAAATACTTGGTGGGCAACACTAGCGGAATTTTTTTTATTTGACTTTGAAGAGTATTTAGTTCTTATCCTCTTGAATGCACAAAAAAGTTTTAATACAGTAGGTCTTTCCAACTGTAAAAATACAAATCTTAAAGTTAACCGCCTGTCAGCTGAATCATCAATTAAAGTTTCGAACAACTGGGTGGACAACCATACTCACATGTCTTCTACGGCCGTATCCCGAAGGATCTGGCAGTAATCAACATTCCACACGGCTTGGTCGTCCCAGACTTTGGACGCCAGTAATATCGCACCAAGAACTATTCTCTTCCAATTACACGGGGCAACATCTATCTCTCCGTAGGTTAACAGTCTCTCTAAATACACCTGCAACAAAAGAAATAGTGCACGATGAGATTCTTTAAAAATAATTAAATTTTCATTACTGCAAGACACTTTGAATTTGTGAGACAAAAAGTTTGCAATTTTTTATCTGCGGGTCAATACACAAGACCATTAATTTGCGAATAGTGATTCCGCTGGTTTACACTGTTGAAACAATATCAATCACTTCCGGAGAACTTTGAATTAGAGAATTGATAAATTCCCTAAGGAGTGCTCTCACAAAAAAGTTTGCACTAATATGTCATGATTTGCAGTAAGTACAGGTAATGTGCACTACCTTGTTTTCATGCGATTTAAAATTAACGGAGATATGCAACCACTGCCTGCCGTAAAAATGGGGCACTGACTGTATTAAATACATAATATGGTCTTTTTTTAGTTTGAGTGCCGTTAGGTGGAGGGCAAATATCTGATAGATTACAGACACATTCAAAATATTTATAACTAAATGCTACTAATTCTCAACAGCTAAATCCCTCGGTACAAAGTTCTTTCTTCCTAAAACTTAAAGAAACAAGAGTAAGCATCACACATCAGCTGGAAAATGGAGAAAAAAGACACATCGGTCACCCGATTTAATTCTAAATCTGTCAGACCACAAACACTGTTCAAGGACTGTAAGACAGATGTATAAATGCCAATATATTCCCTGCATAATACAACAACTTACCAAGGTAACTATTGCACATTCGGCCGTCAGCTGGGCAGCATTAAACAAGTTTCTTACAAATCTATAAATAACCCTGTGTTCGGGATCACGTTTGTCGTAATCTTCAGAAACTGTCTCTCGCTGAAACAGTACAAAAAGCATTTAATAACACACAAATTTAAGCAGCTGATTCATCATTCAGGATCGGTTTCACCTATCTTAAAACTTCTTGTAATATATTTCTTTTTTCATTTCCTTATAAACTTAACATGTAATTTCTGTAGCAAGCTAAAATTTAAGTTGACTTAAACAGTAACTGAGATGGTCTGGCTTTGTGCATTTGACTCTTGAGCTAAGACTTTTATGGTTCCCTTGGTCTTTACCGTTGTTTTACAATAAGC
>JAUMHA010218823.1:0-15778 GCA_032359765.1 Saxidomus gigantea | reverse complement strand
GACTAGAAAGAGCAACTCCGTCAATAAACTTAGTTATCGGAGGGTATTTGATCACAGCAGGATAGAATATATCAGAACTCTAAGAATTATCATAGGTTACGATTTTGTGAATTTTCTCATTGAGGTGTGCAGTGAAGTAAACTCTGTGAGACAATGAAATCGTCATTCATTACATAAACTTTATACCGAGTACTAGGATAATGAACGTAATAATTTGTTGATCAGTTTTCATGAGCGTATATTTCAAACTAATTTTGATATCGCACTTATTTGAGTTTGTGTATACTTAGAAAAGATGATGAGTGTATTATGCACTCTAGTTACTTTGATTTACTTATGTGGCGAATCAATATATTCAACTATACAGACAGATCAATTTTATAAGTCAGAGTTGCTTTCATTTCATCAAAATATAATCAAATGAATTGTGCAATATAACATTAAAATCACAACTATTTCAAACGTAATTTTTATAATCATGCCAGAATGTCGTACCTTAAGCTAAATAGTTCATTCATGATGTAGCATTGGTGAGATTCGTTCTCACTTTCTGTACTTCTAAATATGGTAATGATACTTTTGGAACTGCCAAAGAATTGCATAATTTCGACTAAACTGATTGTAAAATGGATTTTCCTTATTTGTAAAATGTTTGTTAGTTATAACTTAAACGTTTTATATTATGAAATGCATCAAATAACACTTACACGCTTTTCTTGATTCTTAAAGGTAACTGTGTATTTTAACAGACATGTCACAATTCGTATATCCAAACATTGATGCAGCCATTAAATGATGCATACCTTTAGTGACAGTTATCTTCTATGTAATTTCTGAGCAACGCAAATGTTGATTCTGTTATTTGAATCCAGCATTTGGGAATATAAGTTTTATTTTTCCGTCATAGTTTGTACGATCAAAGTTTAGTAAAAACGTTACCATATATCTTGTAATATATATGCATATCGGGTAAGGTCGACAATGAAAGTAAATTCATATAACTGATACTGTATTTGATATACATTTGCAAAGGTAGTATATATTTTTGTGTAATACATTATTTCAGAGAACAGCACATTAAGTTTGTCCACTTCAAACGTAAAACGGAAAATGATAGCTAGCTGATATTATACAGATTTCCTTGATTTCTGGTAGCCATATTGTAAACATTCATGTGACATTTATTTCAAACAGTTACAGGGTTTGATACCTTTTTAAAGCCAGTCCAGCAATACATAAATGTGTTCAAGTGAGTTTGAGCAGCTAACAAAAGAGTAGAATAACTGTGTCAAGGCGGCACATGGATGTATTCTTCACCTTTATTTATAGCTGTAGTTTCTTAATTCGTATTAGTTATCTAATAGTGCAGTATTTCTGTCTGACCTATAGTTGACTGATCTTTCAAGCAAATTGAATATGGCCATGACATTCTACCATTGAACATTGCTATAAATTTTTATTTTTCTCAATGTTCATACAATATTAAGTAAAGCTGTCCGTAAGAAAGCATGTTCGACTATTCTCAGTGCTAGTCAATAGAACAAAACCTTTATCAGTAAATAGCAAAGCAAAAATCTGTTGATTCTCAATGTTTAATCATGAAAAAGTATGTTGTAACTTGATTGTTCGATATCTCTTATTACTATTGCTAAGTTTCAATAACTCCAATAGGTGGTCACTGAAGTATGTGCATGGTAGTACCAGTATCTTGCACGCAAAACTTTAACCAGTTTTTAAGTTCAACAAGGACCATCCTTTGTAGTTAATTCAGTTCGGAGTTATCTACCTGAATTAGTTGATTCCCCTAAACACTATTGGTAAGTTTCAAAAAATTCCCATAAGTGATTTCTGAATTATGCGCACGATACTTCCTTCACATGCAAACATTAGCAAAAGTTTGTTACTGGAACAACGGCCATAATTTGTAGAAAATCAATCAGGAGAATAGTACCTTGCATACAACACTTCAGCCAGATTTTCGAAGTCAAACAAGTGCTTTAATTTGAATTAAATTCTACAAGAGTCATCTTACTTGAATGTCAATCATTCCTGATTACAATAATGAAGTTTCAAATCAATGGCGTAAGTGCTTAGTGAATTTTAATTACTTTAAACAAAATTTCTGAGAATCAGTTGTAATTAATTCAGTCAAGAGTAATCTAACTTGATCGCTGGAGACCAGATGTTTCAAAAGTTACTTAGATATATGCATGATATTAAAATTAAGCTTGCATGCAAACAATTTAGCCAAACCTTTTAAGTTCAACAAGGTCCATAATTTGTAATAAACTCAGTCATAAGGAGTTAAATAAGGTGATTGTTTGATACCCCTAAATACTATACTAGATTTTAAATAAATTTGCATGATAGTACCTTGCATACAAATTATCTAAGTCAAACAAGGGCCATAATGTGATTAAAATTCACACTAGAGTTAATTAACTCGACATTCTGACACCCTCGAAAACATTAATGAAGTTTCAAATCAATCCAATAAGTGGTAACTGAGATATGGCCACGATAGTACCTTGCATGCAAAACTTTAACCAAACTGCCTCAAATTGACTGTTATAGCCCTCCTTTTATTCTGCGAATAGTCGAGCTACAAAAATAAATAAAGATATATGTTACACTATGATGCCTCAGAGTTCTTATTTAGCCTTTTTATATGGCTATATGTTCTAAAATATGTTATATTAATATAGTTTGAAGAACTTTATGTTTTTACTAAAATCTGAGAGCGAGCAGCTTAAATATATTTCATTTTGCAAATGCTATTCGTGTGAATGAAATCAGTTTTTTTTTTTAAATATCTAGCACTAAATTTAATTTGGAAAAGTGAGGCCAAATAAATTTTGTGTTTTAAAGGCAAAATGAACAGTCAACTTACTTTTGTTAATATTTTTCGTTTGCGATATCGTAAATTTCTACCTATCAGTTCCTACTAATACTTAATAAAACATCCGAGGCTAAAGAGAAAGTTGCTGTATATTTTACTTTGAATACTAAAATAACAAGGACATGCAACACTATTTTAATAACGCGTCTATTAAATGAGAATGAAAAGAAAGACTTCAACATTGATGTTAAAAAGTTACAAATCTGTATACAAATTTGGGTTTTTGTTTTTATTCATTACATTATTTTCTTAATCGAGTCTTACCGTGTGTGTCCGGTTAGCTGCATCTTATATTTAACAGATTTATGTCGATTGGTCATTGTTCTCCAGCTAAGGTAAGCAAGTATGTAACGGTTTTTGTTTAGACCTGAAAGTTAATTACAGGCGCCATTTATAATCTGTCTTGTATTCGGGGACAAAAATATATACTATGAGTATACAGTTTACTACATGTAATAGCTAGTTTTTACCGACACATCAAATGAAGTAAACATGTACAACTTATCCTGTACTTATAAAGATATTTCCTGCTCAAATGGCTTCTAGCAGAAAAAGTTTTTAACCTAAAGCTAAATTGTAAGATACGGAATACTTTTAGTTTCATGTCTTTTGAAGTATTTACAGAAAAAGTTGTATTCAATTGTGACAATATAGTAGTATTCTTCCCCTTATTTCCAATTCACCATTTGCTTCAAAAGAGAAAATATAAAATTAATAATCCAGTCAGTTATTGGTTAAATGTAAGTCTAAGTTTTAAATAAAATATTCGTTTAGAGTATCTAGCATCCAGATTTTCGAACTATTGACAGGGGTAAATGTTTCTTGCAATGCAAGCAATAGCGCTCATATTGATTCACTAAGAACTTTAATCTGACACCCCAATTTTATATATGAATTTGATAAAATGGGTTTAGCTATTAAATGAGATGTTCCATATTACCCTTGATCCTTTCAAGCACATGAAAAGGGCAAATTGGTAAATATGGTCACTTGTGTGGGACAAGTCAAAGATGAGCATGTAATTTAAGTACTGGTTCTTCCCAGGAAAGACTGTTAAGTAAACTGCCCGCCTATCATTACCACAGACACTCCATTCCTGCAGGTGTCTAAGTGTCTTGGAAGGTTGTATAGAATAGACGCTTGCGTCTTAGTATTAAAGTGTACAAGATGCAACCAGTAAGGATAGTCGATCGGAGAGTACTTTAGGACAATACTATTACTGAAACCACATATATGAGATGGACGTAAGGAATATTAGACAGCATCCTGCGTCTAATTGCTCCATAAAATTGTAGTTCGCCGTGCAGAACAGTCCAACCAACGTCACCAAGATGATAACGTCTGTACTAGCTTTCATTTCGTAATCTCCAACTGTATGATATTCGTTGACATAAGCAAATGCAATAAATATCGTAATGAAAAGTGTAGTAAAGAGATCACTTCTACAGTATACAAGTATCAGCTTAGAATTGCGATGTTGTCTATGTATTTAATAAATCGAAATAAATTCTATATTAAAATAAATATAAATATATGACCGATTTACATTGGTTTAAAGGACTAGTTCAATCCGTACGAAATGATCAAAATCGCAAGATTCATGCAAGATGCATATTTTAAAGCGCATTCAGCCATTGAATTTGTGCAGGATATCGAATGTTGTACACTTGCCTGACGTGTTAGCTAAAAATATAAATGTTAAATATTTAACAATCCTTTTAAATGTTTTATAGCAACTATTACTTTGAGAATTGGTTTTCTCTTTACTTTTGATAAAGTGATATGAAATATAATATATATGAGGAAATATATACTTGAATTTTCACTTTGAAAATAGTAACTGTCAAAATTTCATTTCCTGATAGTCTTTTGTCAAAAGCTAGCATGAAAACTCAGTTTTCACATCCCAACCGCGATATTGTATAATCAAGAAATAAAAGAGTTCAACGCATGACTGCATTCAGAAAAATTGCAACTTAACATAAGCAGCGCGCTTGCGATCATTCTAAAGCACATTCTGCAATTAGTCAAAACATTGACGTCGATAAAATGAAACATTACAATTTACAAACATATACATATGGTTTGGAAAAAAACAAAACTGATATTCATACATTCACATTTCGGAGTTGCCGTAGTGCTGCGTTAGCGTGTTAACATGAAGGTCTCACAGTCCAGCGTACGATCCCTATTGGTACCATTGTTGTATTCTTAGAAAACATATAATAATACACAAAAATTTCTTGACACCATCAAACACAACACACACACACACTCCCGTATTCTGGGACACCAGGGTTTAATATAACCTTATGTCAGTTGAGAGTGTCAAAGAAGCAAAACTTGCTAAATCGGACTATGTCCAGTTTTAAACACACGATTAAGTATTATAATGGCAATGACCTGAGTGGCCAGTACCTAAACTATCCAAAACTGACAGTGACATTGTTAATATAGTAACAAAACAGGAAATCATGAAATTCTCGTGCACAAGTTTGTAAAGATTGGTAAGGAGATGCGTAACAAGTTAGCTGGTTGAATAAATTGCCTTTTAAGAACTTATCAATAAAATAGATCGATACAGAATTCTTGACTAAACTAAGCGCCTGCTTCATGTAAATTTTCGGTGGAGACTCCAAAATGAATCCGCCCATAAATCCATCAATTCATCCAACCATGCATCCATCCATGAATCCATGAATCCATCCATCTATGAATCCATCCATCTATCCATCCATCCATCCTTTCATCGATTGATCCATCCATCCATCCACACAACAACCCATCCATCCATCCGTCCGTCCGTCTGTCCGTCCTTTCATCGCATCCATCCATCCATCCATCCATCCATCCATCAACCTTATTGGACGAACTAATATCCACAAACGATGACAAATTGTTAAGGGACTCAAGTGATACTGATGTGCCATCCAAGTCGCCGGAGCTTACCTGTGATGTAAGTGCGTTAATACAATGACACGATCATTCTGTTAGCTAGTTGCTCGAGGTCTACTTGACCTAGGACGATCATGAGCATTGCCTGTCAACCTAAAATGTCTCATGAATTCATTATTTGTCAATATTACAAGCACATTACTCTTGCAACACTCGATCTTGAAACACCTGGGTTAGGCTTAGGGTTAGGTTATGTGTTAAAAGGAGGTGTTGCCCATCTGAACTTTGCCCATTGGTGTGCGCATTTGCAAAATATAAGGCAAAATAAGGAAATTAATCGATATAGTATAACATATTCATATACAATAAAAATAGGAATATTATATGAAACTACCTTTATTGTCATAAGAAATATAAGGAGCATGAATTTGTTGCGATTTATGTGTTGCATGTCTTTGTTGTTGTAGCAAGCATGGTTTGAAATGGCGGCGATTTGAGAAAAGCGTTTTGTGATGAGAAATGTAATTTAATAGGGATGTCTGTATTGCGATTTATGTTTTGTATGGCTTTGTTGCTTATCGTTGCTGATCGTTCGTCTGTCTGCCGTCCGTCCGTGTATATGAAAATATGTATGTATGAAAATTGGCACTGCTTAACTGTGACTCTGACCCAAACCCTTAGCCCTGACCCTAAAACCCTTAACCCTGACCCTAGACCGAAACCCTTAATTCTGATCCAAAACCCTTAACGCAGACCCCAAACACTGAACCCTGTGACTCTGGCCTCAGCCCTTAACCCTTATCTCAAACCCTTAACCCATACCCTAAAACCCTCACCTCTGACACTGAACCCTTAACCCTTAACCCAGAATCCAAACCCGAAGCCATTAACCCTGACACTGAACCCTGTGACTCTGACCAAAGCCCTTAACCCTTACCCCAAAGCCTTAACCCTGTCTACGAAGAATTACTTCAGTCTGTTAGCACATGCAAAATTGACTAAATCGTTTATTGACGAGTTCAGATATGTTCTATCCTGCCTTTATGAAAATATACTCCCAACGTTAAATTTTCTGACAGCTCTGATCTTTCTTAACTTACAGGAATTTCATTTCCTTAGTAGTCATCCAACAAACCTCCTAAATTGGTTTCAGACAGTGCTGTGTTTTCTCCAAAATAACAATTGACAATGAGTGATCGATATGAAGTACCAAATACTAATTCCTGACGCCCAAGAAAAAAATAAGTTTAAAAAGGCTCAAGGGTACTAATTTTCTATTAGCTCTTTATCTGATTTAAAGTTTGATTAGAATCAGTAAAAACTGTCTTAATTCCGTTTTACGACTAACGTCTTCCAAAAACATCTTCTGAATGGATTTTGATAATCAGTCATTGCCACTTGTTAGCTACATTACATATTTGTGCACCGTATTTGATAGACCGTGTTACGGGCAGAATTTTCCCACCATTGTTATTTGAACGTTTCTTTGTCTTTTGAATGTGAGGATTAACGTGTTTACAGTGCTGTTAGGATGTACTTTCAATATCGAATATAAAGTTCGGGGATCTGTGTTTATTTAAAGATAATTTTGGTCTAAATTTCAAAGTAAAACGCAATCTTTAATTGCGTCGGATTCATACAGCTGAAAAATTCAGGAATTTCTGATATGGAGAGAGCAAGGTAATTTTGGCATAATGTTTTGTGTATGTTTGAAATACACCTTCGTGTTACACTGACTACTATACACAATATATTTGCCATTTTTTTGTAATTTTGTCCGAGAAATAAAAAAAAACGTTGGTTTCATGGTTACAAAATGCGTAAGTTTTTAAATCAGAAAGAGATACTCAATTTAAAAAAGTATCCGTTGAAAACGTGTTACAAATAATTTATAAAGAGAAAAGTTATTATCAAGTAGAAGTGAAAATAAAATACTTTAATCAATAGAAATTCTACTGTTAGTACACGCTCATATTTTCTAGGTTTAACTTTGGCAAATATATTTTAAAGTGGAATGAATATTTTATACTATAAATAAATAATGAACATAAGGTAAAACGTTAACGCTACCATTTGCAATGTTGTGTATTGATGCTCGTTCACAGTTTCTGGTGAAAAGAAAAAAATACTAAAAATGTGAACTTAAACGTGAATTGTCACAAGTAAAAGGTAACAAAACAATTTGAGAAATGTAATTGTATAAACAAGAGGGTCATTATGGCCCAATATCGCTCACCTGACTACAAGTGCACTTACAAATAGAAGTCAGTTATTGCTAAAGTGAGTAAGTAGTAGCTAAGGATGAAGTTTGTAATTAGAATCCAAGTGTAATATATACACTTGAACTTAAAATAGTTTAAATGTCAGTTCACAGTAACATGTGCATGCAGTATATTTCACATATAAAATGTATATATACTCCCAATTTCTTAGGTGTGTATAAAGGGTCTAGCATGTTTGATTCATTCAACTGTTTATGTGTTTTGCTTCAGTCAAAACATTCTTCATCAAAATCGCTTTTTTTCATTGCGATTATAAAACTTTTCGAAGAAATTTTTCCACCGATCAAATACTAATGTTTTATCAGAGACAGTAAGTCCGTATTCGTTGATGATTTGTATCGGTGTTGCTTTACTTTGCCGAGATCCTAGACGCCGTATCTTATCCAAAATGTCGCGTTGATTACTGGTACACATATCTTCAATGTCCATTGCAACTACAGCTCGGTACTCTCGCTCTGCTGTGGGTAATGTTTTATCACATAGGTTTTTAGCTAAAACGTATTGCTCATGCGGTAAATTGTTTGTGTGTCGATTACATTTATACCGTAAACATGAATGTTTCTTTGACCTTATGACGTTCTACAAGTTAGCAAATGTGTCGTCCCAATAAGGTGTCCTGTGTTTATATTTCTTTTATGTTAGTTTTGATAAATTATACTTCGGAACATAAGTATTCATTTCTGTAATAATGCAATCTCACAGTTTTCATAGACAGCGTCAATATCGCTATGTAATTCCCTATTGATCTCTATACGTGAAATGATGTCTAAAAAGGCCATTCTCACTAAATCACTGGTCATAAAATCGGATGGTATTGTATTGAAATTGTACCTTGGTGACTTAATTTCTTTGTCGTTAATATCGATAAACTGGTTAACATTCCAGTATCTTGACAATTTAAATTCTGCAATAACTGCACAGTGGTCAGGCGGCCAACATGTAACACAAGAAATGCCTTGCTAAAATATAACACCCTATCACATTAAAAAAGTCAGAGATGGTGTTACGTTGTATCTATAAAATTCCAAAGTTGGCGCATCTATGAAAATGTCTACGTTACCACGATGCTATTATTTCGAAATGTCTAGTCTGAAATTTGCGATGGAAACTAGAAAATAGTGACATTTACAGCGATTTTTATTCGATTTCTTTAGTAATAGTGTTTCCAGATGATTTGCGTTCCACTGTGTCAGTTGACCTGAAATTGTATCCTTCCAGTACATTTCATTACGCAAACAGACACCTTTGTCAACTTAACGCAAAACTGTTTAATATTTCGTACTGGGAAGTTAACGTGAATGAGAGACATTGTGCAACAAATACACTTAGCAAAGTAAAAGTTTTAAAAGAAAACTGTTACAATGAATTGTTACAGTCGGTTTTTAATTCACATAACATTATTTACTGTCGTTACTGTGTTAATATATTTGCACCAACACATGTATGATTTCTCCAGCGGAGTTTACTACATCGCACAAAGACCTGCAAACTACATGTCAGATCTGAACAGAGCTAAAGTTCCACCAGATCACAAAAAATTGATCGAACTTTTGAGAGACTGTTATATACAACCTCCCGCTATTGTTCCATACAATATTTCAAACCCGAATAGGCAGAATCCATCACCAGGTCAGACTCAGTTTGTGGACAATTTGCTGAACAATAAGGTAAGCGAATGGCTGTCTAGCAAATATGATGGTAAGGTATCATTCTTTGAAATATATATTTATGAGGGATATTTTAAATTTCCATACACGTACAAAATCAATGCATATTTTTATTTTAGCAAATATTTACTCCAGTCTTAAACAATATTTATACGCTGTACCTGTTCAACGATTAATCTCTTAAACAAAGAACAATTATTCAATTCATCACAGTTTTACTAACGCCACCTTCTCCCTTATACAAAACACCAGGTAGACCATTCATATATCTCTAAATACATGAACTTTAATTTTAATAATTGTTCTTTGAGGTATGTTGTAGCATATTTACAAGTGTGTTCAGTTCAAATTTGAAAATACTCCCGTATACATGTAAAAGTGTTACAAACTCGTTTTGTTATCAGCTTCCGTAGTGTATTTGTGGCTAAAGCATTTAAAATATTACATTTCGATATCCTGTTGCAATTGGGGGGGGGGGGGATGTTTTCTGTCGTTTCTAATTTGACATTGACTACGAGATAGAATTTTAGCTCAGCTTGACGAAATCCAGCGGAGATTATTCCATGTTGGTTTGTACGTCGTCCGTCTGTCCGTAAATTTTTAATTGATAACACTCTACATGTCGCAATATTCATTTCACTTTTATGAAACTTGCTGATTAGGATCTCTGCAACTTGTAAATGTTGTCTACTGTTTTTTTGGTCAGTGGGTCAAATGTCGAGGTCACAGTGACCTCCAATAGCAATTCCTTAATAACACCCTTCAGGTCACAAATTTCATTCATCTTTCATCAAAATTGCTCAGAAAGTTTCCTGCAATATGTAGATGATCCCTGTTGCTTTCGGGGTCAGTGTGTCAAAGGTCAATTTCACAGTGAACTCTGTTAGATTTTTCCTTGATAAGTCTCTACGGGTCACAGTTTTCTTTCAACTTTTATCAAACTTGCTCAGAAGGTTTCGTATTGATTTTGGGATCAATGAGTCAAAGGTCCAGGCCACGGTGACCTCCGTTAGATTTTCCTTAATAACGCTCTACAGGTCACAGTTTTCATTCAACTTTTATCAAACTTGCTCAGAAGCTTTTCTGCAACATGTAAATGAAATTTTGGGGTCTGTGGGAAAAGGTCAAGGTCACAGTGACACTGAGTAGTAAAACGGTTTCCATACGATAACTCGAGAATGCTATGGCCTAGCATCTTGAAACTTGATGTGTGATTGGTCATGACCAGCAGATGGACCCTAATAATTTTAAACTCAAAAGATCACGGTGACCTTGGATAGTAAAACTGGTTCTTGACGATAACTCGAGAACGGATGGGCCTATCACTCACATTGAAACTGTATGTGAAGGTTGGTCTAGACCAGCAGATGACCTCTAATGATTTTGAGGTCAGTAGGTCAAAGGTAAAGACAATCGGGACATTTTTTCAGCCACATGATCGTTTTTTAGGCCAAATGTTTCTTTTTAAAGGCCAACCATTTTTTGTTAGGCTTTCTTTTTAAGGCCCCTAGTCTTTTTTTCAGGTCACATGTATTTCTCTTTCTCTTTTTTTTTAAAGGCCTGCTATTTTGTTTTTTAAGGCTAACAATAAATTTTTAAAGGAAAACAAATTGTATTTTCTTTATCCAGTAGAGCGATACTGGCTCTTTTGAGCTTCTTGTTTTTAATATAAAGTGTTATAAATTCTGTATCGATTGCTAAGACAGAAAAACACATTGGCCATGCCAGCAGATTAGCGAATGCTACTTTGAACCATTTTCTTTACGTCGTTGTTTTCTTATTTGTGTAACATCGATCGAAGGATTTTATTTAATTTCGATTTGACACTGAAGTGTTGTTTGTAGAACGTAAATCGTAACTCAACTTATTCCTAATTACATTACATAAATCATTGACGTACGTTTGTCTAACGGCTTCCTAGATGTCGGGAAGGATTGATGTGATCTCGTAAATTGTCTTCAAAATAATTTAACCTTCTTACTTAGTTTTCAATGTGCTGCGATGGTAAGGCATTTAAAGAACCAAATATTTTTTTCATGCATATTAAGTTCTCCACATATCATTTGTCTATAGTACAGGTTAAACCTGAACATTTTATTTCGTTGTAGTGTTCCTGTTTTTATGTAAAATGTAATTATTAATCCTTTAAGTTCAAAGCGATATTTTTTTTCAATAAGCATAAGTAGTGTGTATCATTACATGCCATGCGACAAATGTTAACGGAAGCCATTATATGTCTCAAAATTACTTGAGTCTCAAGTAAAGACTCGATACCTCTAAAATGCAGATTAACGATTCAATAATAATAAGTGTGTATAACCTAAAATACAAACTCTCATTTCAGCGGAACGGTTTTTACGTAGATTCCGGGGCTTATGATGGCGAGCATCTGTCAAATAGTTTGTTCCTGGAACGATTTCGAAACTGGACTGGTATACTTATTGAACCTAATCCCGAGATTTTCGAAAGATTACGTAGGAAAAATAGGAAAGGCTATACACTGAATGCTTGTCTAAGCACAAAATCATATCCCGTTTCAGTAAGTATTAAAACAATAGTTTATGGCCGTGGGACAAGAGTCAGATTTGGTGACTTAAGATTTGACATTTCGCATGTTTATTATTTGAACTAATGTTCATATTTTCAATTATTTATAAATGAGGTAACAGCTGCAGATTAATATCTGTGACAGTCTCTGTCCACAGTCCAAATATGTATGTCCTATGTCCTTCTATTTGATACATTGCGGTTTCAAATATTACTCTTAAGCTACAGAAAACAATATTATAGAACCTCACTTGAACGTTGCAAGTGTGCTAATTTGCGGAGTTTTCGTTTTCCTAGCAGTCAATTATCCTTAAAATTGGTCAGGTGTTTTATAATAATTAATATGAATAAATAATTACGGAGAATGTGTGAGAAAACTGTAACGACGAATTAGACTCCATCGGTTTTGGTCACGTTCTCTGCCATATCTATGGCACGCTTCACGTAGTAAATGCAAGGTACAATAGCCTCAACGTAAAGAAAGATGTAATTGTTTGCACATATTTTATCAACGAACTGTATTAGGTATGAATGTTTAACCTATTTACAGACACAGATCCGCAACAACTGCCACACCTCGGTAGTTGCAACTGCTAAACCATGGCTTAAGCAAATAACAACAAAGACAGGCGTAAATGGGAACAGTCCTTGACTTTATTTCAATTGATATGACTGATGGCAAGCTGCAATTATGCAATTAGATTTGCTAATAAAGGGTTAAGCTTTTTCACGAATAAAAGCAATATTCGCCCCGTCAATATATGCAAAAAGGAAGGAAAGATGTAATGGATTATTTATTTATAACCCAGCTGTATCAATGTCCCAAGGGAAGGGTGAATAAGAAACAAAATACAAAAGATACAGACAAGCATTTACTCGAAAGTCTACCGTAGAAAGATTTCTATAAAATGTTATTATAGATAAATGTTTGAATACCAAACTGCCAAAGCTGTTTGCGTCTATTTCTTTAAATTATTTCATCTATATATTTTATTATCATTCCTTTTACTTTTCACAAAGACTGCTTGGAGGAACACAATCCTTGCCGCATGTTTAGGTGCAAATGCACATGAACGCATACTTTTATACAATTAATCACAGACTAACTCATGAACTCACCTTTACAGTAAAGTCGTTTGGTCCAAATTAAAGCGCATGACAAACCGTAAGAAACAAGCTGGCAGTAGTATATATACCAATGAGTGGTTGCAACATTTTGAGCGTTTATTCAATCCATATTTAGTTGACGAAAATGAAAATATAAAATATGACCTGTTTGATGAAGAAGTAGAGGATGATGTTGAGCTAAAAAATTATTAAAGGAGGTTAGAATGTCGATAAACATTTAAAACCAGGACCTGATATTTTATTATGCCAGATTTTTATATATATGGTGAAGACAGTTTTATGCACATTCTTTTAAAATTATTCAACCAATTATTTTCAAATAGAGAATACCTATATACACGGGGCGACTCAATTATATTAACACTGCATAAGAAAGGTGACATGAACAACGTGGACAACTACAGAGGTATCTCTCTTTAGAATGTGCTTGGGAAAATTTACTGTGGCATTTTAGTGGCTAGACATAACTTTGTTTTCAAATTTATAATACAATTTCAGAAAACCAAAGTGGTTTTAAGGCAACTGTTATTCAACTGTTGAAAATACATTTGTACTTAAGTCGATTATAGGAAGAATACTGAGAAAGAAACGAAATAAATTTTCTGTAGCTTTTATCGATTTCCAGAAGTGTAAGAACCTACATTAGAAGAAAATGGTGTACTTCAAGATACTGTACAACTTATTTCATTTAAAATGTTTGCAGATGATATAGATTTAATGTCAGATACAATATTTGGTCTTTAAAGGTTGTGAAATATTTTATCTAGTTTGTGTGGTACGTACAAACTGAAAGTTAATGAAAATAAAAAAAATTGATGTAATAAAAAATGATGGCACCTTAGCTAGGAATGAGAAATGTATGTCCACAATTACTCAAAAGTTGTAAATATGTTTTGCTATGTTGGTTTAACACCGACAAGGCAATTATCCATGAATATTATGGTCATAGAACTATTATTAAAGGTAAAACCGTTCTAATATCATTGCTTAAGTCTTTATATAACTTTAGACAATTAAATAAAACACTATTTTTTTTAAAATTGTTTGATGCAAAGAGATATGTCTTTAAGGTAGTGGGGGTCTAATGGACACTATTCCAAAACACATTAAACTTAATATTTTTATAATCTACATCTGTTAACCGACTAAGTGTGCCAAATTTAAAGACATTTCACCGTTTAATTTAAAAATTAATTTCGTTTTATGTTTCCCTACCCCCACTTAAGAAATACTGTCCAGATTTATAAGTACCCTAAAAGTTAAAATATGTATGTTTGCAAGTATTTACTTACATTAATTTTTATTCTAGGTTCCAAAAAGTATAACAAGCAATGCAGAACTACAAAACATGTATTATAATTCTACAAGCTTAGCATGTGTAACAAAAATTATGCAATAATGCCAAAAACTAGGGTTTACAATTTGCCTAGTTTTGCCCCGAGACATATCACACATGTAAATACACACAACTGTAGCAAAAGATTCGGAGTAGGGGCATCACTATTTATTATAAACCTTTTATAAGTAGTATATGAAATGAAATATAAGAAAAAATGAAAATGTTTTACCGTCTACTTTTTGAGATATTGAACTTTAAGAAATGAACACGGTCAATTTTTATATTTTCAAGTAACTGTACAGCTTGATGAAATTAAGGAAAATTAAGATACGGTTCTCAAATCTTGTAAAATGCCATAAATTTTCATATCATTCAATTTAATAACTAAAAAAGAAGAAATAACGAAAAAATATTTTGGCTTCGAGCTCAAGACGATGTAAATGGTCATATTAACTTGGTTTCATCTTTAAGACAATGTCTCCGGATACATGGTTATAGAAATATATGGGTTAACCAGTCTTTTAACTCGAAGCAACTGTTTTTAAACACTTTGTACAAAGATTAAAAGTTATGTTTCACAGGACTGGCACCTTTAAACAGAAGCTTCATAATTACCACTTTTTAAACAAGAATTTACATACGAAAATTATCTCGATATGTTAGATATTAAAGGGACATACCCTATAACTGATGCAAAACTAAATAAACTACAAAACATAAATAATAGAAAATTTGGAAGTATTATAACTATATATGATCGCAAGAGAGCAGTCGTAGATCAAACAAAATGGCCGCGTTGCTATTACACGATCAAAGGCGCCGACGCAGAAATCGCAATTTTAAAAAAAGAATTATTGATTTAGACGATCTGACAGACCAAGAAGTTATATCACGGTACAGACTTAACAAAGCCTGCATAAATGAGCTAGAGGAGCTTTGTAGGGAGGATTTGTCTCCAAAGACAGGCCGTTCTTGCGCTCTTCAGAGCATGACAAAGGTAGCTTTTTTTCTTATAGACAGG